>JAFBJS010019613.1:134305-150571 GCA_016785265.1 Paraplagusia blochii | reverse complement strand
CTTCCACTTGATCCATACCCATATCAACAAAAGAACTGACCAATAGAATGGCTAGGATTCCATCATCAATAATGCAACTATATTTGATTAGGAAATATTTTCACAGTGAAGACAACAACAATAAACTCAAAATGACGCAGAGTCATTGATTCAAGATTCTAACTTTTTATAGCGGTTGGGCAGCAGAAAGTTATAGGCTGTGTGCACTTGATAAATCCTAGTTGTGCCCATGCACACTTAATTCGGGTAGGAAGATTTTATAGGTAGGAAAATATTTCAGAACACCAGAAATGAAATTTTATTAGGGGTATTTATCTGCCACAACTTAACGACTGGTTTAGACATTTAACCGGTACCTGGCGCAAAAAAAGTTTGTTTTAGATGATGAAGATCCTCAGTTGAGGAAAGGGTTTTCCTACAACTCTTACAAAAAGTCCAGTTAATGTTCGCTAAACTTTTTGGATGTCAATAAGCTAAGTATGTACTCATCAACACACGGCTCACTGTATCTTGGAGGTTGGAGGTCTGCAACCGTGCGTAATATTTAAATAGCATAGAATTAAATTAAGAATATACGTTTACACTAGATGTAGACACAAACCAAAAAACAAAACTTACATAAAATATGTAGTACTTGTATAGTCCTCGTACTATTACTTTAAAGATTTTAGGCCTGATTAACCTAAGTGACCTTTTTGAGTCCAAACCATTTCTATGACATTGTACCAGGAGAAGTTTTGTGACTTCATTCCAGTCACCGTGATCTTCCTGAAGTGCAAGTGACGATGACTGCATTAAAGCACAACGCAACTGTAGCCATTGAGTGTTACTGCATGTGGAGAACATCCGGAAGTTGGCGTTTACTTTACTCTGTGTGGAAACAGGATATATAATGTGGTCTAATTCAGGAAGGAAATATTTAGGAAAGCGTACCACATGGACATTCTTTTCTTGGAAACCACATATTTTAACAAAAAAAAAAGTAGCTGAATATTTCAGGAACTGCTGACCTTTGCCAACCCGGTCTATTCAGTGAGTAAACTTAAACACAGTTTGTCATTGGACGTATTTTAACACAATCACAGAGCTGAAACAAGCAGCTGTGTGAGTCCATACGCCCAGAACTGCACACAGCCACCCTTTCTCAGATCAAGTCCCTGAGGAGACTGTGGAAACTGGGATAGAAACTTCTTTCCTTTCCTTTTAGACGGAGTGGAATGTGGCACAGCGCTGATGGTTTTTACAGGACTGGCTCGCCCCAGGCCTGTCTGCCCTTTTACTTCTGAAGCAGGAATGTAGGTTAGTGAATTGATTAGCACTAATAAGGTCTGTCAAAGTCCCTATTACTGCACGGCTGCAGAGAAGCTGCACTGAACTCAGTGCTGTTGGAACAGTCTGTACATGGAAGTCAAATTGACTGTCAAACAAAACAACGTTATTTGGTTACCAGGTGTATTATTAATGACCCGGGCTATCATTCTGTGCAAATATACAAAATCTGTGGGGAGCATAAAATCAGTTGCACTGTAGCGACTGAAAGTACAACAGAGTATACAGCAATATAACAAGTTCTGACTTTTCGGTTTCTTCTTCCTCTCCTTTCGGCCTGTCCCTGTTTTTAGGGTTTGCCACAATTTTTATCTCAATTTTCAACAGTACCCTTTAGGTTAGCAACACTATTGGTCATCGTTGTTAACCCGGGCCCCGACCGATCCGGTATCCGGCTTTGTTTTGGCCAAAGTTTTACGCCGGATGCCCTTCCTGATGCAACCCTCACAATTTATCCGGGCTTGGGACAGGCACCAAAAAAACACTGGCTTGTGCCCCCTAGTGGCTGGTTTTTATTTTATGTATTTAGATAGATAGATAGGTAGATAGATAGATAAAACAGTAATTTAATCTATTGGGGAACGCTCAATAGATTAAATAGTTAATCTCCTACGGGTTTGAGTCCCATGGGCTCGCCAACCACAGGAAGGTACGAAACGGTGCAATGTGATTTGGGTGACAGTTGTGGAGACTACATCCTAATTCTTCTGAATTTGTTTTTTTTTTTATATTAATACCAGCGCGTAACAGGTGTACTTAGTAGTGGATCCGGATCTAGCAGTAGATCTCAAAGAGAGTTCTTATAGAAATTCCGTGCAGGTTAGTGGTTTGAAGTATTGTGCCATACAAATACTGCCATCTAATCGAAGTAGTAAATTTATTTTTAAGGTTTATTAATGTAGTTAGATAATTTTAGGCTTGTTACTTGGGTGGACTCACCTGCCTTATATGAAACACCAGACCTGCGCAAACTAAGACGCAACCCTTATTATAGTGTCCAATCACAAGCCGTAGAATTATCTGCAGACATCAACAACGAAACTGTAACTTTTTGTGTTTTGCTACTGTGACTCAGCATTAATGGGATGGGGGGGTTATTAGGTGTCCAATGTCTCATAAGTGTTGAGTAGCAACAGCAGTATTTATTCAAAATGTTAGGTATAAAAATACCAAACCATTAGCCTGTATTATAGCATGATTCACAGCAACTAATATACCTGAAGAGTTCAACTGCTGGATGGACAAGAAGCGACGCCAGAGGTGGTGTCCACTCTGGGAACTTCCTGTTTTCCTGATGACTGCCAACCTCATGGAAATTAACCAGGAGAACTGTCATGTAATTAAAGCCAGATGAGCTTGAGTTCCGCAACGGTACTTACCATGGCTAATTAGCGTAGCTTTGACTGGGCTCACTGTTACACAATGGACATTTTCTTTGTAGTCGCGGCGCTGGGAGGGTGTGAGGCCTGAGGTTACCATGACAAGTCATAAATATCTATTAAGTGGGCGTTTTCAGGAACTACCTCATGTGTCATGTTTATGTCAGCAGTAGTTTGGACGCGTGTAAAATATCTGGGAGGGTCTGCAGCGGAACGGGTGGTGTCATGTTCCCTGGAAACTTATTTTAATATGTGTCACGTACGAAAATGTGTCGTAACAAGTGTAAAAAAAAAAAAAGGTGGTAAACCTCGGCCAAAGCTTTTCTGGTTCCCACAGTGAGGTTGGAAGTTGTTAGCCCACTGGCTCCATCGCTGTCCACACAGTGGCTCATTGGTGACTTCAGCGGTCTGTGCTGCTCTGAGTTGTTGCGCTGAGCGAAGGCCTTTTGTTTGTGAGGTTTGCGTGTTTTTAGATGTGCCTTGGTCCCAAAGCCCAACTGTTTTCTAAACAAAGCCGACATTAAAACGTCAAGAAAGTATTTAGTGATTCTACAATTGGTGACACGAGTGTTCATCAAGCTAGCCCTCCTTCATATCTAAGACCGCAAGTCTTCGTCATCCTTACTCAGTTCCCAAATTCCTGAAACTAAATTTGTTCGTGGGACATGATTTTTGGACAGGCGGGTCCAGAGAATCAAATTAAATTAAATTAAAAATCACGTTTTTTGTAATGTTATTATTTGATGTTTATATTGGAAGCCCTCTGTCGGCTGGATTGGAACTTTAGGGTTGGGTCATTTCTGAGATTATCCAACATACTGTATGTAGAACCATTTAAAAAGACTCTGAGCAGACTGTGAGCAAGCTTTAAATGTTTCTACTTTTGTCTTTTCATGTCCTTTTTTCCATCTTCTATTCTTACTCCAACTACCTTCACGTCCTCCCTCACTGCATCCATCAATCTCCTCTTTGTCTCCTACCTGGTAGCTCCATTCTTCTACCAATGTATCCGCTGTCCCTCCTCTGAACATGTCCAGACCATCTCTACCATCTCACCTTCTCTAGCTTTTTCTCCAAATGTCCTGTCCTGTCTGTGTTGTCCCTCTAATCACCTCATTCCTGATCCTGTCCATCCTTGTCTCTCCTAAAGAGAACCTCAGGATCTTTAACTCCTTCACTTCCAGCTTTCTGCTTCGTGCTAGTTAATTTCTTAAATGTTTAAATGTTTCTAAGCTTTATTCGACACATATTCCTTTTTTGTTGTTTGTCTCGTGAGACAAACAACATCTCAAACCTTTAAACTTGGTGATTTGCTGCTTGATAAATATAATTAGTGTACAGTCATGCGTGAGTAAGTAAATATCATCCTGTAGGAGTGAAGAGTTTCAGGCGATGTAACAAGGTGTGATAAAAACATTAGAGTTCACAGCCCACTGTTGCCAATAATCCAAGCTCGTAACCATGACACCAGTTTCCCCTTGTCCTCCTCTCTGTGTTTACCTGTATGTTTATGTTTACACTTTGTAAACACCGCAGCCTGTGCATGTGTTATTAACGGGTGGACCAATGATCACAATGACCCGGGACTTCACTGTTCTAATAAACCTTTGTTTTCTTTAGTCGACTCAACATTCTCTGAAGGGTCAGACTCTGAAGGGTAACCAGGTTGTGTTGTAGTTCCAGTTTGTTCCACTTGTCGCAGTACTTCAGTTTTACTAACTGATCTGAGTCTGTAGATCTCAGAGCCTCATTGGTTTCATATGTCATAAGTATTCTTAATGTATTCTGGACCTAAAATAGGGAGGCCAAACTTCTGACCTGGGGGCCACTTGAAACCAGTAACCTCCCAATTATAGGTTGTGACTAGATGTCAGTAAACAATAAATATGTCTATTAATGATGATTTAATGTGCAGATAGTGGCGCCTCAAAGTCACTTAAATGAATGTGAAGGTCCGGACAAATCCTCTATGACAATATATAGCCACTCAATCACATTGAGAATTTCTCATGATCAGTCGTTAACCTCAATTCTCCAAGTAGAACCTAAACCAGGATTTACTCAAGGATCACAATTGGTTCTAAAATTGGACAAAGGTGCTGGGTTTGAAGCAGATTGATGAACTAAGATAAATTACATGTAAAAGTTATGCATTAAGTAAAATCCTAATATTGCCTTTGCATGAGTCATTTAGTTAACTGCCCTGAAGGTTAGTTTCTCTTTGTCTATTAAGTGGCCGATTATTTAGAAACATTGTCAAAACATGTACACAATGGTGGGACTGTGCAAGGTGCTCTTGCCCAACAGCATGGTTGGTGACTAGTTTAATAACCAATTGCAACTGTTGATTGTTTTATTTGTGTTTTTTGACTCGTGTTAACCCTTAACAACTATTGTTGAATATAAAACCAGCTCCGATAACTGACCAGTTTGAATTAAAACATTGAAAAACCAAAAAAAATAATAATATTAATTATCCAAACACCAGGTGTTTGTATATAGTAGAAAAGAAGTGGGCAATTATTTTGACACGAGGGCTACAATAGTTCCTAAAATTTGACTTGGGGGTTGGAGGAGCAAATAGATTGAACATTTGTGTGATCTAGGACAGTGTTCCGCAACCCTTTTGCGCTATGGACCGGTTAAATGTCTTGTATTTCCACGGACACAACTTTTTACAGTTGTGGCAGATAAATACCCCCCTTAGAGCACACAGCCTATAACTGTCAGGGCGGTATAAAAAGTTAAAATCTTGCATTGATGACTCTGCGTCATGTTGAGTTTATTGTTGTTGTCTTCACTGAGAAAAAAAATTCCTAATCAAATATAGTTGCATTATTGATGATGGAATCCTAGCCATTCTATTGTTAAGTTCTTTTGTTTGTCCCATTTTATTGGTAAATGGGAAAATGCCGACAATACAGGGACAAGGTGGAAGGATAATGATAATATAAGTAAATAGTGTAGTTATGACAAGTCTGGCTGGGCTTATTAAAAAGCCATAAAGGCCACATCTGGCCCCCGGGCCTTAGTTTACCCAGGTCTGCGATAAAATGTGCAGTGATGACTGTGGGTGGTTTGTAGATCCTGTAGCCTCTTTAGTACCACTTGAGAAAACGACATTTTGAAGTTGTGTTCTTTCGGGAATGTATCTCTCAGGGGATGTTTGCTCAGGACGGACCAACTCTAGTGACGTAGGTCACAAGTATATGGGACGAAATCCCCCCACATAAAGGTGGAGGACGGAGCTTTGTCCGAGTCTGTCGTCAAATGTTAAAAGCTAAGATTTGTTGTACTGAGACTTCAGACAGTGGTGAAAGGGCCAGACCTGAAGAGCTCTGAGGAACTGCTAAGGACATTTGGTGTCTTGGACGGTAGAACTGTCTTATCACCCAGTTACATACGGCTTACGTGGTGGTCATTGTTTGATTTTCTTCTGGTTGTGGAGAATATAAATGTTAGTAGACCAGTGTGTTTTCATGCAGCCCACACCGGGCAGCTATTTTCACCTCCGGATCTCTGGCACAAACACCTCTCTACCATTTCAGCACTAAACCGCAGACAGACGAGGTTAGGGGGCTGCAGTGTTTTAATCATGTTGAAGCACTTAGTGGCCGAGCAGTGTAATAACTCCCTGAGGACTCGGTGGAGAGCGATATAAAAACTGAAACAAGACTAAACAGCAGACTTACAACCACCTGGCAGCTTATAAACATGTCTCTTAATGAAAATACTCGTCCTTAATGTGGACTGAAGTGTAAATCTGGACCACATGAGAGCTGCTGTCAAGGTCTGAAAATATACAGGTGATACGGGAGTAGTGACCCTTTATGGAGGTCGACAGAGACATACTGAGTACACGCAACCAAGTTTGTCCTCGGCATATCCGAAATTGTGGGATGCTGTCCTCTAGAGTGCGCCAATGCAAGGTAAATTCATTTGCTACTCAATAATATTTTTGTAGAAATGAGCTTTACATTAAATTCAATGTTTGTTTGAGGATCGTCCCCCATCAACATATTCATATTGTTTTTCTCAAACATTAACTAAATTTAATGTCAAACTCATTACCGTAATTTCCGACTATAAGCCGCACTAGACTATAAGCCACAGCCAATACATTTTTTAAAGGAAAAAAATTTTTGTACATACATAAGCCACACCTGACTATAAGCGGAATGTGCTGAATTCTTTTTGAATTTTCCATGATGAGGGTCAGTTTATGCTAATTTATTCATGTACAAGGCGCGTTACCGTACGTTAAACTTCTTCTTCTTCTATGGTGTTTATTGGCGGTTGTGACCGCCGTCTTCCTCGACACCACCTGTTTCACTCTTACCTTTTCTGCTCGAAAAAATGCATACATTAGCCGCATCTCTGCATTAGCCACAGGGTTGAAATTGTTTGACAAAAGTTGCGGCTTATAGTCCAGAAATTACTAATCAATCAATCAAAAGGTAATCATATTTAATTTTCCAAAGGAAACTCTTAAGATATTAATAAAGTTAATGTTTAATGATGGACACTGTACTGCGAAGGCCTTATACATGGGAACCTCAGAATGAAAATGTCACCAGGCGACGTCCAAACCTGTATCGACTCCATTCAAACGCGGTTGTTTGAAGCCACAAAAATGCATTGGCTTCGCTGTGAATTTCCACAGGGTACTTGGAAACTTTTCATTACCTTTAAATGGAAGTTTTTGGGGATTGGAATGTCACATGGAGGTGTTTTGAAGTAAGGGAAGCATGACTCACCTCAGACACTGGCCTACGACAAACTTCCATGACTAGAGGGAGGGGACATCTGTGGGGGCGGATGGTCTTCCCTGAAGTATTTGCCCCATGTGCCAGGTCTGTCCGTCTGGAACATTAGCCGTAAACGAAGCAGGGCCGTGTTATGGAATAAAACCTGGACTGGTGAAATCATCCGCCATATAATTAGCTTGTTTAGCACGTGACTTCTTAACGGCTTTACCACACTGTATGTCTTACGCAGATGTCTGCTGGGAACAAAAGCCCCAGTGGCACAAATGCAGCTGCATTTACTAGAACAGCACAATGTTTAAAGCAGCTCCACATCTGACGGCTCAAAGACGCTAAAGGACGTCTAGCCATGGTTACCATGGGTTTTGATGTCAGTCCGACTTCAGTTAATGGATGTTGTTGGAAAACAGCCTTCCTTGTGTTTGCGTCCCTTGATTGTATCACTATATAAATATAGTGATATCACAAATATCACAGTTTTCAGGATATGAGCTACTGAGAGTTTTCTACTAAAAGTTTTTTGCTTTCACAATACAAGTTCTGGTTATGGTTGCTCATCTGAGCTCTTGCTCGCCACCTGGTACCAGGTCAGCGGTCAACTCAGTACTCAGTGTCACTCTATGAGTGAGATGAGGGACAAAGTTTTACACCCCAAAGACCAAAGGGGTATTCATAAGTCCTAAGTTTGTCAAATTAAAGAAATAAAACCCTTGGGTTGCACTGACCTTTGTGGATTACACGCAATAAATGTCGCATTTTGATCGCTACAGCAACATCTATCTCCTTGACGTTTTTTTCCAAAACTTGAAGTTGTATTAGAACTGATGAATCGGATTAAGCGCTTTCAGAGGAGGAGTCCCGTCTGTGTCCCGGATTAAGCTGCTACCCTGAAGAACCACTCTATCGTAATATCACATAAATACTTCCTAAAATGTGTTAGAATGTGTCTTCCAATGAGCACCAACAGCTTTGGAAGTATTTAGTTTCAAAAGACATTTTTCAATCTTTGGAATCTACAGCCACCTTCTACTCTTCCTTTCGCCTTGTCCCTTTCTTTAGGTGTTGCCACAACGAGTCAACAATTTCCATCTCTCCCTGTCCTCTGTATCCTCAACTCTAACTCCAACTACCTCCATGTCCTCTCTCACTGCATCCATCAATCCCCTCTTTGTCTCCTACCTGGTAGCTCCATCTCTAGGATCATTCATCTACCAATGTATCCACTGTCCCTCCTCTGAACATGTCCAAACCATCTCAATCTGTCTTCTCTTGGTTTTTCTCCAAACCTTCCTGTCTGTGTTCTCCCTCTAATCACCTCATTCCTGATCCTGTCCATCCTTGTCTCTCCTAAAGACAATCTCAGCATCATTAACTCCTCCACCTCCACCTCCAGTCTCCTGTCTTCTACCTATTCCTAGTGTCTTTAATCCATTCATCATGGCTGGTCTCACAACTGTCCTGTAAACCTTTCCCTTCACCTTAGTTGACAAGCTGTATTGTTGTAATCCCTACCACTGGTCCAAAGTTGTCACTTCTTCTGTCATACCCTTAGTGTTGTATTTTGGGTTGATGGTGCACGTCCTCATTTTGTGAATCAATCAGAAGACAACAGTGAGCGAACGTCTCTGTCGGACAGGACCGGTCCTGTCAGGGACAGAGGATGTGGTCAGCCCTCCCCGACATGTTTGGTGTCGTCATTGCCGTGCTGATGGGAATGGCTGGATGGAACATGTTCAGACAGGGTGGGTGGCTGCAGGCTTTTCCACCCAAATCACTCTCACTGTAGCAGACAGACAGAAAGACAGATATCCAAACTGTTATGACAAGGCTGTCCTCAGACTCCCGCTAAACCTCAGGCATCGTATCAGTCATCAGTGACTCACACAGGTGGCTGCTGCGGACTCTACTTGAACGGCCAAATACTTCTTTTATTGCATAACAAACCAACTGGATTCAGACATAAACGTTAAGAAAGGAAAAACATACAGTTAAGGTTAAAAAATGACTTTTTATCACGTCACTGTTTTATCATCAGTCCTATCTTCCCATCAACATCTTTTCCGATCCATTTGGTATCGAGGGAATCACCGATTCACACTCACAGTCAGACTGTGGTCTGAACTCCCTTCTGTATCCTGACACGTAGGAAGTGATGACAGAACCGCTCTTTATCTTGGCCGTGTGTCTGCCGGTGCTGTACACTAAGAACCTGTCAACAAAAGAAGTGTTCACACCCTCCACCTCTGAGCTCTGGACACTGACACAACATTAGGGTGGACAGCTGTATCACAGGCAGGGCCGAAAGCAACTTAAGGACAGTAGAGGCATAAGCTTCACGTACAAACTGTTAGTGTGAAACTAGTGAAACTTCTGATTGGCTGGTGACTGGAGTGGCGTAGCAAAACTACGCTCACAAATCTGGTCGGCATAAGACGTAAGACCAGCGTAAGACCTACCAGATCCGTGATCCGCGTGTGTTCTTTTTGAGACTATTTTGGCTCCATAGTAACCTGCCATGCCTTTGGGACAGTGGTGGCCTAGTGTTTAAGGAACCGGATTGGGGGTCGGAGGGTTCCACGGTCAAATCCACCGACTGCCAAGTTACCACTGAGGTCCACTAACAGTTCAGTTAGAACTGTTAGTTAGTTAATTGGTTAGGGGGCAGTTGCTGGCCTTGTGGTTAAGGAAGCAGATTTGTGTCCGCAAGACCTCTCGTACGAATCCTGCTACCGGCAAGTTACCTGTAACTTATGGAGCCAGAATAGTCTCAAACAGAGACTGCGTGCTTATTCTGAGAAGAACACGTGCGTAAACACAGATCTGCGTGCGTATTCTGGGAAGAGCACACAAACAACGCTTCACACGTCATAATACGTTTGTGAATTCTTCCAAATACGTTTGTCAATTGTGGTATGCGCGTGCAAATCTTGCACCAGCCAATCAGAAGTTTCACTCGTTTGCAGCCAATTACGCGACAGTGTCCCCACGAGGGTCAGTCTGTGACGTCACTAAACTGCATCCAAGAACCAAGTTTACGTCCTACAATAACGGCGAGCATTCAAGTGTAAGTATCACGTGATAACATGCTTACATACTTACACTCAAACGCTCGCTATTGCCGCTTCCAGACGCCATTTTTGTAGGACGTGAATTTGGTTCTTGGATGCAGTTTAGTGACGTCACAGACTCACCCTTGTGGGGACACTGCCGTGTGATTGGCCGCAAACGAGTAGAACTTCTGATTGGCTGGTGACGCAGTGACGTAGCAAAATTACGCTCACAAATCTGGTTGGCGTAAGCGGGTAGTTTCACAAATTAAAAGCACGATTTGCATGAGCGTTCCACAATTCACAAACGTATTTTGACGTGTGAAGCGTTGTTTGCGTGTCAAAGGTTTGACACAGACATTTCTGTCCACTCTTTGTGGCGACGTATTTTATGCAGAACTAGCTTCTTAGGGGTTGGGCAATGGTTGTAAACCAAGGGAGTACCTGTTTGATGACAACAGTCCAGCAGCACACCTGCTGCAATGGTTTTGCTTAACGTTACAGACACAGAGAAAGACACAGAGTCTCCTAGAGTGGATCAAATGGATTCCGAACAGCGATTTATACAAATGCGGGAATGAGTGGAACCAAAAAATCCAAACAAATGCTGCTTACACTAAAATGTAAATGGGAATTTGTAATGAAAACATTATGGTCGGAAATTTCAACACGGAAATTCTTAATCGAGTTGCTGGAAACACACTTGACTTTATACATATGTTTTTAAAAGATACATGGGTAAAAAAAAATTGTGAAGGGCGAGAATTTCCTCACCATTTTTCTTGAATTCCAAATATCAAGTGTAGACTCACAATTTTAATGCACGGCCTAATCAATAATAAACCTGCTTGGCTCAAAACTTGGCGTCCTTATATTTGTTTCCTTCTATGATTGAGGTTGACCTCAATCCCTTCAAGGTGTCAATATTTCACAGCTGAGACTCTCACCCAGGAGCAACAGGCCTGTTAATGTAGGAATCATATGTGCTGATACCTTAAATCCAGTTACTCAAGATCATAACTCAGTTACTCAAGAAAATAAAAGGAATAAAAGTAATTTATTTGTTTACGAGTCCCTGATGTGAGCCGGTCCTGCATTGGAAAGTCCAACCCACTCCAGTTTATCTCAGTGTGTTCATCACGGCACATTATTCTAAAGATCTGTAGACGTTTCCTTCACTTCACTTCACGTCAAACCGTTAGAAGCAGCGTGTTTGAGGTCAGTTGGGTTTGTCCAAACTGATCCCCATGAGCTGTTATCTTCCACTTAGCTTCCCAGAACTTTTTCCTGTCATTTAGTAAAAGCTTCCCAACATTCTTCCCACTCTGGCCCTTGTCTTCTAAACTGAGCGACGACAGGCTAACCACTGCATTTCTTTACAAAGACCTGGTTTCCTTCAGGGCCTGGTCTCTGTTTGAACCAATGGGTCCCAACCCGTGCTCTGGGGTGGCCAACCTGTCAGAGCCACAATTTTTACTGGTCACTGCAATGAGCCATACATGTGAACATGTGAATGGTCTCAGCCCTAAATACTAGAGCACGTCATTGTGACCATTTTGGATATATGTAAACCAGGGGTTTTCAAAGTGTGGGGCGGGCCCTCCTGGGGGAGGAGCGGTGCGATGCTGAGGGGGGCGCGTGTGCCTCTTTGGGAACCGTACTACAATAAAGTGTAATTGCACATCCTTGTTATTTGAACTAACAAGGATGTGTTAGTTCAACAAACACATCCTTTCTTTTTGTTTTCTTTATGTTAACAAGGATCCAATGTTATGCAGAGGTGTACCTAGAACTAGGTACTAACAAATGCTATTATTTATAGTTGCGGTGGAGAGTGGGTGGTGGGGGGGTGAATTGTTTTCCTCTTGCTGGGGGCGGGCGTAACAGAAAAATGTCTATGTTTTACTTCAATTTTTTTTATGTTTAGTCAAAATAAGCGTTGCAGTTTGGTTTCTATACATCTATGGTATCTATGTACACATAAGTGTAGTCAGATAGAATACTAGTGTAAAGTGGAAGAAAAAAAACACCCTTCCTCTTGTCCTCTCACAGGCTGAATTCAGGCGTGGAAATGGCGAAACACATGGAGCGAATCAACAGCGTTCTTGGTGCGAAAAAAGGACAAGATCATTTTTGTAATATATTTGATCTGGCAGCAATGACATTGTTATAACTTCCTGCAGATTTTTCAGTTTTTAGTAGGGATGTATGGTATTAACATTTGCCGATATCCGATATTGCCGATGTTGCCCAGACTCTTCAATTTCAATACTGACATTTACTGGTTATCCATGTCGATCCACTACATGATTTTTGTCTGGTCTTTTTTGCTCTTGGCTGTTCTAACATTTACCATAGCATCTACCATTAGTTTGTGCCGTTAAGTGTGTTTTGATGACATCATTTATTACATGTCGGTCAAAGTGTCAGTACTCCATGATCAGGTCCCGCGTGTTTGCGGAGGTCTCGGATTTACAGCATTGGCTTTAGAATAATATACCGATACGTTGCGATATTAAAGAGGTTGCTAATATCGGGTCGATCGGTGGACCGATATTATCGGTCATCCCTAGTTTTAGTCATTTGCCTCAACACCCATAGGCATGTGATTCACATATGAATGGAAAAGTCAAATGAAACAGGGCCAAGAATGCCCTTGGCGTGAGCTAGGACACCGAACAATCTGTTAATAGGTCGATGCATAATACAAAGACAGTTCATTTCAAATTTTTGACTTATATTGAGTTGCTGATTGGTTAACACTTTGCGAATCCAATTCTTTACTACAAAATGTTATTTGCTTAAAAAAACTGCCACAGATTCTCCGCTAAGGTCTCGATATTCTTGGTGACTGGATGAGGTACAATATGAAAACGGTTCTTGTGAACCCAACTGAGATGAAACAACATTATTAGACTTTCCCATCACTAATGTCAGCTTTGTTAAGGTTGATTTCCATGTCAGATTTCTGTCCAAAAGGAGAGAAAGTACTATATTATAAGTACACAGAGCAGGTCAGTACACTGTCTGATTAAACTCTGTTCTTGACTGCAGGTTGCCACTCCTACATACCCTGTTGTGGTCAAGATGGGACACGCTCATGCCGGTATGGGAAAGGTGAGTAAATACAAAACACCATCACCGAAGTACAGTGGTACACTTCAGTATCTGGAACTGTTTCTATGTGCATATGTAAAAATCAGAATTATTGTTCTCTTCTCTTCTCCAAACTTTACTCTTCATGAAGAGGCATCTGTGTTAGATGATAGAGGGAGGTTCTTTATTGATCCCAGGATTTGGAAATGACAGAGCATGAGGTGTATTTCTCTGGATTTCCCAAAATCCGCCGACCATCATTGAACAACAAAAAACATCTTTAAAGACAGCAGTGATGGTCTAGTGGTTAAGGATGTGGATCTTGGTCCACGATGTTTGAATCCCCCACCTGCCAGGTTGGGACTCAGACTCTAAGCATCCCAGGAAGGCATGTAATATGGTGCAATGTGATTTGGGTGGCAGTCTTGAAGACTGCTGCCAGGTCTTAGGGGCAGACATGAAAATGACATGACTGCAAAATAGTTTTGTCTTTTTAAAATAAAGGATGTTGTTGTTTATCCCAAGTCCTCTGCATTTTACCCATCACTGTAGTGAGCAGGGGGCAGCCCGCTGAGCCAATGCCCGAGGAGCTGTGTGTGGGGACGATACCATGCTCAGGGCACCTCAAAGGTAACTTGGCGGTAGGGGGATTTGAACCAAGTCCGCTTCCTTAACACTAGGCCACCGACTGCCACCAATACATAATGAACATATAATATATATATATCATAACTAGTAGAAATGCTGCAACAGTAGGGTGAAACTAACCAGTCTCACGGCCGTTTCATCCCAGCTCACATCCCCTGTCGGTGGGTAACGGATCCAATGCTCGGTGGATTCTGCTTTGAAGCATGAACGACTATGTTGCTATAAACCAGGGCTGAGCAATTATTTTGAATCGTGGGCCACAGGTGGTACTAACGTTTGAGTCGTGGGTTCTAATTGAGTAGATTGAGTACTGAGTAGATTGAGCGAGAACTAAGGTAAATGATTGTAATGATTGTAACAATGATGATTGTAAATGATGTAGAAGGATAAAAATAATATAAATTAATTATATTTCATTTTTGTAATATATTTGGACAAGTTTGGTGGGCCGGATTAAAACTTCAAACGGGCCACATCCATTTTTGTTTAATATATTGTTTTTACTCTTCTTGTTTTTGGCACCAAGAGAGAAGCGCTCAAATTTTGTTGTACACTGTACAAGGACAATAAAGGCAATTCTATTCTATTCTATTCTATCCGGACCCGGGGCCTTATTTTGCAGAGGCCTGCTTTAAACACTTGGCTGCCCTAAGACAGTTATGGCCCTTTGGTATCTTTGGTAACTTTTCTAGGAATTCTTCTGCTGAAAACCCCAAAGACCTTTATATATTTATTTAAAACCTAAAACCTTATTTTTTTATAGTGAATAGCTGTTATATTAACTTCAAAGTCAATACAGAACAACTGATGTATTTGATGGTTGCAATTTCCCTTCCGTTTTTTGCACATTGGACCTGAGTGAATTTTAATTAAACACTTCTGGGTCTATTGTTTTCCATGGCTCTGAAAATATATAAAAAATATTGACGATGCACTTTTGTCGTTACTTTTTTCACGTTCCCTTGTGTCCCATTAACAACCTGGTGGTTGAGCCAAGACAGTGCTGTAAAAAAAAAAGGAACGTAATCTGACGTGATGCCAAATTACTTTGAAAAAGAACTCCAACACTTCTATTGTGACTTGACAAGTTTCTCTGAGTTCATGAAAATACGTGATTTTTCCATCACAACGGCATCGTCTACGATCGGGTTCACGTCGGACGCAAAGATGAGGTTAAGATGGGGAACATTTACAGTCGGACTGAGATCTTTCAGATCTGTTACAGTCGTCATTTAGGGGTGGAACGATGTCTTGTGTGTCCTTGTGGTTTAATCTCACTCAAAACACATCTGATTGGTTACGAGGCTGAGACACACAAACACATCACGGCGATAAGGTTTCTGTGCTGCACATGTGCAGCTGTTTTCGTCTCTTCCCCAGTCACATGGAAACATCTGCAGACAGATGCCTATCATCGCCGAGTCTGCACAAAAACCCTGAAATATTTTAATATACGGAAACAACACCTCAAAGGCAGGCTGCAAAGAGGATGACAGGACACGTGTCTTTGATCCCGTCACCCCTCGGCTTATTTGAATTCTGAGAAGTCGGCACTTCCTATGGCACTTTTACCCTCGTCTGTCTGGATGGGCTTGGTTTCCTGTTCAGATGCCAGACATGCTATAGAATTTCCCATCAGGCTCCAGCAGAAGTTGGCTGGCTGCTGCAGGAGAGGACCTCGATTGCCCCTCAGACCTCACAGTGTCCTGAGAACAGACAGAACTGCTGTGGGAGTCAAGGCTGGAATTTAAGAGAAATATGTCACACATTCGTTAGTGGCTCACGAGACATTCTCATCCGTATAGGGAGGTATATACATAGATGTATGTATGTGTATATATAGATGTATGTGTGTATATATGTTTATATAATCTTCTTTTACTTTGGTCTTCCACAGCGAGTCAACATTTTCCATCTCCCCCTGTCCTCTGTATCTTCTACTCTGTCTCCAACTACCTCCATGTCCTCCCTCACTGCATCCATCAATCTCCTCTTTGTCTC
>JAFBJS010019613.1:120890-134290 GCA_016785265.1 Paraplagusia blochii | reverse complement strand
CTTTGTCTCCTACCTGGTAGCTCCATCTCTAGGATCATTCTTCTACCAATGTATCCACTGTCCCTCCTCTGAACATGTCCAAACCATCTCAATCTGACTTCCCGTCTGTGTTGACACTCTAATCACCTCATTCCTGATCCTGTCCATCCTTGTCTCTCCTAAAAAGAGAAATCTCAGCATCTTTGACTCCTCCAGCTCTGTGTCCTGTCTATTGACAATCGCTAGTGTTTTAAACCAGGGATCTCTAACGTGCGACTTGTGGAACACTCTTTTGTGGCCACTTTGATGTAAAGGTTTAATGTTAGTGCAGACCACAACATTTATAAGGGGGTTTCACTGCAAGTCAATTCCGAAAATGGTCATGTTGGATGCACTCAGTAGTAAACTCGGATGAATGTGACAAATGCAATGCAGACTTTCTTTCCCTGCACTATTCGGTTTAAGTTTTCTCATTCATGGTGACCAGTGTTGATCAAGCGTTTTTGTTGTTTTTTGTTTTGTTTTTTTTTTATTATTTCTACTAATCTTCTGTGGGAAACTGATTTTTCATTCAATACGTTTTATAAAAAGTTTTCTTTTGCATTGACGACGTCAGCTGATGTGGCTCTTCGGTAAAAGGACAGTGGGGACAGTGATAGTGGTCTCACAACTGTCCTGGAGACCTTTCCTTTCACCTAAGCTGACACTTGTCCATCACAAAACAAACAACAAATCGTAAAAAGTAAGGAAATACATTCTGAATGGTGATGTTTCTGTAGATATTTTAAGGTTTGTCTAGGTTTCCAAAGTGGGTCCTTTTGGAAACCCTAAGGATAACAGTTTTTATTTGACTGTTCCTGCTCTCTGAGTCTGTTTTCCTGCACGGATATTGACATCCCAGCAGTAGAAAGTAGTCCACCCAGTTTCCCCATGACGATTTTTCTGAAACTGGTTGTCTTTGTATTCTGGTAGGTACGTCATTGACTCTGGACACTGACCAGTGTGAAATGAGTTTTCCACCAGGAGTGGGTTTGATGTATTGATGTAATCAGACAGTTTTTCACCTTGTCTCCTCTGCCATTTGACTTTTTCTTGTAATTTCCATTTGTGTAGTCACTCCAAGGAGTTATGTAATGGTCTGGATGGTCTGCACACCTTAGCTCACAGCTGGACCTGAACTCCGTCCTGCTGACTTTCAGGTTGGAGCTTCACTGCACTGATGTCAAGACTGAGTCACTTTCCCTCATTTGTCTCATCGCACTGTGCTAAATTTAGTCCATTCGGTTTAAATAGGCTTCAGTCAGACAAAACATTTGTAATCACAGACCAAACTGCTGCACTGTTCTGTGGTTAGACAAAGAGGAGTAATACTGCACTATACTGTGATTGGAATCAGAGAATAGTACTGCACTGTACTGAAAATGGACAGAGAGATGCAATACTGTACTATACTGAGAATGGACAGGGGTGTAATACTGTATTATGTTGTGATAGGACAGTAAGGAGTAGTACCGAACTGTACTGAAAATGGAAAGAGAGATGTAATGCTGCACTATACTGAGAATAGACAGAGGTGTAATACTGTACTATGCTGTGATTAGACATAATGGGGTAATACTGTACTATTCTGTGACTGCGCAGAGAGTTGCAATACTTTACTATACTGTGATTGGACAGAGAGGATCAATACAGTATTGGACAAGGCAGGTAATACTGTACTATACTATGATTTGACAATGAGTAGTAATACTGCACTGCACTGAAAATGGACAGAGAGATGTAGTTCTGTATTGTACTGTCATTGGACAAAGAGAAGTAACACTGCACTACACTGTGATTGGAAATACAGGAGTGATACTCTACTTTACTGTAATTGGACAGAGAGGTGCATTACTGTAGTATACTGTGATTGGACAGTGAAGAGTAACACTCTACTATACTGTGATTGGACATAGAGGGGTAATACTGTACTCTACTGTGATTAGACAGTGAAGTGTAACACTCTGCTATACTGTGGTTGGACATAATGGGGTAATACTGTGCTATACTGTGACTGCACAGAGAGTTGCAATACTCTATTATACTGTGATTGGACAGAGAGGATCAATACAGTACTATTCTGCGATTGGACAGAGATGAATAATACGGTCCTATACTGTGATTTAAAAGAAATGAGTAAAACTGTACTATACTGTGATTGGACAGTGAAGCGTTATACTGTACTATACTTTTGATTGGAGAGAGAGGAGCAATGCAGTACTAGAGATGCAATACTGTACTATTCAGTGATTGGACAGAGAGTTGTAATACTCTACTGTGATTGACAGAGGTGACAGAACATGTACTGAGATTCGCTGTAATGTTATGGTATGTGTATAAGGACCCCAACATTCCACCAGGTAAAGGTTATGTTAAAAGAAGTGGATTTCCCACTCAAGGCTGGAATCGTCTCTGAGCAACTTGGTTAAATGAGTTGGTCTGGTTACATCAACCAAACCAACCTGACAAGACTGACAAGACAAGACTGGCTGATGCTGAAACTATTAAACTGAGACACTGGAGATGAGGAATTTGATGGATTTTTGGGAATGGAGTGACCTTTAAATAGGGAGTGTATTATTTTATCTGTTTTAACTGATAAAGAGTTGAGAGATAATATGACTGAGTTGAATGAAGTTCAACTTAGCTGACAATGTGGTGTTGCCTAATGCGGCCAATGGTCCAAAAATATGATATATGAAATCTAAAGGGGTTTGTTTAATAATGGACAAATGTTAATAATAAAATTGATTGAGTGCCTTGTTGGTCCGTCAGTGAGGAAATTCACATTGTGCGTCTTTGCCGCCCACACAGGAGGCACTCATAGGGATAAGTGCTTCCTTTGGCACTTGAACCCTAGAGTTTTCCATGCTTAACCGTAATAAAATTCCCTGCCTCACCTGTAGAGGGAGGCCAAGACCCACAGTTTTATTTCTATTGTAGTTTGAGAACCACTGCTTTGTTCATCATCTTTTACTATACCAGTAGTGAAATACACCTATCTATACCACAGGTATGATAAACATGGTAAGAAAGTCTGATGAAACCAGTTTCACACCAGTTTCGACAGCTGTACTATTAAAAACCTCCACTTCTGCAGACAAAATAACGATGGTGAAGTTTTCATTTGTGTTTTCCTGCCCTAGTGGCAGCTGAGTGTATGACGGATTATATTTATTCACCTTGAGTTAAAGACTCAGTTGTGCAACTCCATCTGACTGACTAATAGTTTTTTTATTGCAGTGAAGTGGCCTCATGTGGGCTTCATCAGACAGCAGACATGTTATGACCCATTAAAGTGACAACATTGTTTATAAGGCCACAACAACCATCAAAGATGTCTGCCCACACATGTGCTTTTGTAGTTCCAGTACCGATCCCTCCTTATTTGCTCAATCTTTCTTTCTGGTTGTATCACTTCCTTTATTGAAGCCCTTTTTTTGTTCCACCCAAGCATATAGTTTGTTTTCATAAGGTGTTTTTTTATGTTTAGCTTGTATTGTAAGTACGGTAACATTTCCTAAACACTAGGTGGTGCCATTTTGTAGACCTTACAGATGGTCACACAGAATTTGAAAATACTCAAATTACTACCACCTTAAAGTAAAGAAATGTCACCTCTGTATTTAACCCATCACCAAAGTGAACAGTGGGCAGCTTTGAGCACCTGGCAGACTGTGGGTGGGCACGATGACATGCTCAATGGACCAAAACATAGCAGTTGGTGGATTCGAACTTGGAACATTGCGAACTTCAGTCCAGTTCCTTATCCACTAGGCCACCACTGCCCGAAAGGCATGGCCCGTACAGGGAATTTAACATGAATAAATAAAAAATTAAATGAAATAATAGAACAATTTCTCAAACATTCTTATCTCCTTATGACCACCGGGGGCAGCATAAAATAAGAAAAGAAAATATAGTGTTGCACTATAGTATAGCATTTTATAGTGTATTATATTAGTTATAAGTATTATATAGTAATTATATATTATTATTAGTATTATATATTGTACCATAGTATAGTGTACTGTAGTATAGTGTTGCGTATTGTACTATTGTGTAGTGTACTATTGTATATTGTCGTGTAGTGTACTATTGTATAGTGCACTATAGGAAAGTGTTGTATAGTGTACCATAGTGTACTGTATTATAGGGAAGTGTTTAATGTGTCATTTCATACTATACTGCAGTATAGTGTTGTATAGAGTACGGTACTATGGTTGTTGATCTTGGCTGAGTCAGCTGTTCTCCTATATTAATGACCCAATGTAATCCTAGCATCTGTGTTGCTCTGGCCATCAGCCTGGGTTTGAAAGGCAGGCGCCGCTGGATTCTTGGTAATTTTGTAGCTTGTCAAAATTACTTGACGCTCCAGGTCAATTTAAGATTCCAGATCTGATGTGTTTATATACATGAGGGAATTTCCAGGGAAAACCCACAACAGCAGGATAAGCTTCATCATAAATTTCTTGTTGACCAAGTTTTGTCCTGTGTGCAGATCAAGGTGGAGAACCAGCAGGACTACCAGGACATCACCAGTGTGGTGGCTCTCGCCGGGACCTACGTCACCACCGAGCCATACATCCTGTCCAAATACGATATTCGCATCCAGAAAATTGGCAACAACTACAAGGCTTACATGTAAGCAGTTTTACCCTTAACGTATGAAAACACAGTATTAAAGTGACAGGTTGAGGTACTGAGCGTAAACTTTACGATCTCTTTTTCTTCCCAATCTTGGCAACAATTTGCTACTCTTTTGCTACTTTGCTCTTACATGTTTTTAGACCATCGATTGTGGGACAGACATAAGGAGATTGTGAGGTGATAATCACGCCGTAATCCCCCATATACCAATCACACAACTGAAACCGAGAATCAGGCCCGATTGTCGTACGACTCTAAAATCGTGGCAAAATCGTACGGACTATGCTAGCTTTAAGGCCAACAAAAAAAACCTGCATCATTGCAGTACCACAAAAGTACTATTTTGAACAGTGATGGTGGTTCCAGAGCATTGTTGCTGTGAAGGCACCTAGCTACCAAAGTCGTGACTCCCTCACCTGATGCTAACTCCTCACCTGACCAGCTTTCTTTCTTTAAACACAGCCATGCAAGCAGAATATGAGTCAAGAGCCTTTGTGTATTGCAGCAGTGATGAAAACCACTGAGGCACAGAGGAGCCAAACCCTATCTGATCTGCCCCAACTCGACCCCCCAGCCCCACTATAATGCCCCAACCCCTTCCCTTTGTGTCACGGTGAACGCACGTCTGTAAATTGCTCACTGTAGGTGTGGTTTTCATGATTGTCCCTGGAGATGGCTGATACGGTCAGACAAGGAGTCATTATCAGTGACAAACACTTGGCGTCTTTTCTTGATGTTTTTCTTTCATTTACAGGAGGACGTCTATTTCAGGCAACTGGAAGGCCAACACTGGGTCGGCCATGTTGGAACAAATTGCGATGACTGACAGGTGAGCAGCGCCCAAAATCATTTGTTTGGAGGAATAAACATTCTGATGTTTATTATATAGTAATTTATTTGCTTTTAGACGACATATTTTTTTTTTTTTTTTTTTCAGATACCGTGTGTGGGTGGACTCCTGTGCTGGCGTCTTTTCTTGATGTTTTTCTTTCATTTACAGGAGGACGTCTATTTCAGGCAACTGGAAGGCCAACACTGGGTCGGCCATGTTGGAACAAATTGCGATGACTGACAGGTGAGCAGCGCCCAAAATCATTTGTTTGGAGGAATAAACATTCTGAGGTTTATTATATAGTAATTTATTTGCTTTTAGACGACATTTTTTTTTTTTTTTTTTTTCAGATACCGTGTGTGGGTGGACTCCTGTGCTGAGATGTTCGGTGGCCTAGATATCTGTGCAGTGAAGGCTGTCCATGGGAAGGATGGCAAAGATTACATCATTGAGGTCAGTGTGTGATCACACGTGTCATAATGTAGGAAAGTCTTTCTAAACAATGTTCATCATCATGTTTGTCCTGGTTCATCTGGGGGTCAATGTTGGTTTTATCGTGGTCACAGTGGAAGCCTGCAGCGTAATATCACCACCACAGCATGATACAGGAAAGCAATCATCATTGACCTCCAACAGAGGGCGCCACAGATCGAGTAGCCTTAATTAAAACGTTGGCAATAATGTGAGTTTTATATAACAATTGACCCAGCAGTAGAAGACACATATTCCTTTACGGTGTGTACTACTCATATGGTATTCAATGTTTTCTGTCTAAATTGTGAGGAAAAAGCAAAAGGAAAAAAAAAAGAAAATAATGTTTAAACCCAACACTCCTGAAACCCAACTCCATGTTCTCCAGTGTCTGCTGCCATAGGCTGCAGCAACACCTGCAGGATTAAGGAAATACAGTTTATTCAACGTAGAAAACATTGTTATCGGAGAGATTTGACATCCAAAGAACTGGACCGGAGTGACCGTTGGACTCATGATAATTGAACGGACAGAAACAGAAACAACAGCTGCTTCCATGTATATTTAGAGAAACTCAACACCAAAGTAGAAAATACACTGGCCGTTAGCTTCAAACCGTTCTTGGTCACGATGCTGTCATCGGCCAGAAGAGAAGAACCACCTCTAGACCTGCTGTCTTTTCCTCCATCTCCAATCTGTGGACAGTAAATATGAAATGAAGGTAAAAACTAATGGGAGCTTCAAACAGGCAAATGTTTGTCCAATCCTTGTCTGATTGCTGGTATTGATTGCAGCTCTCTGTTGACCCTATATGAAAATTGATGATGGATGTGCTAGAGAAATGATAGGGATGAGTGCATGATTGGATTGTCATTCCACATCGTCAGGCGATTCATCTTAAAATGCATCTTTTTTTATTCTAATTCCAATTTATTAATTCTATGAACATAAGATAATTGTTCTGTGCATTAAGGGATTCAATCATCTTCATCTGCTTGTCCGTTGCCGGGTTGCAGGGGCAGCTTGTGCTTCAATGAGTTTGCGGGCTACCATTGCATTGTGAGAAATGTAGTATAGGTGCGTGCAAAAAACAGTAGGCGGCTGTAGCGTGCTGGCGGGTTCTAATACTAATCAAATATCATCCCGCGGGCCATAGATTATTCATTTACGCGAGCCACATCCGGCCCGCGGGCCATGACTTTGATACATGTGGTATACAGTATGTTCTCTCTCTACTATAATTCTCCTGTCACCCCCTCAGTACGTTATAGATTATCTTGGTGTATGTGAAAAGGGATTATGTCTTATTATTCTATAATATATATGCACACATATATATATATACAGTATATATACAGTATATATGTATATATATGTAAATATATATATATACAGAATAGAAATAAAAATTTAATAAGCATAAACCAACCAACTAAAACTCTTTTTACCTGGAGGACTTAAACGCAGCATCGATCGTGTGCCTCACACTGATTGGCTAATGCATCAAGGAGCCTCAGAGCTTCTACTGTCCATCTGTCACTTGTCAAACTTTACTTTTTTTCTTTTGTTAAGTTTGTTCTCTTGTGTATTTACAACATCTCATCATTAAAGTTCTGTGTTCTTCTCCACCATGACTGTTTTTCATATACAGTAGATCTTTGCTGCTCTTCATCTCTTCTCCTCTGAACATGTCCAAACCATCTCAATCTATCTTCTCTAGTTTTTTTCTTCAAACCATCCTGTCTGTGTTGTCCCTCTATTAACATCATTCCTGACCCTGTCCATCCTTGTCTCCCCTAAAGAGAATATCAGCACCTTTAACTCCTCCACCTCCAGCTCTGTCTCCTGTCTTCTACCTTTTCCTAGTGTCTCTAATCCATCCATCATGGCTGGTCTCACAACTGTCCTGTAGACTTGTCCCTTCCCTTTCTATCACAGATCACTCCTGTAAATATATACTTTAGTAATAATAAAAACTATACTTGCAGATTTTCTCTGTTCGTTGTGGGTCTTGGAACGGATTAACCGCAAAAGGAGAGGACTGACTGTATATGAAGTTGGACCTGTGCTCCTGTAGTCCCTGGAAAGCGGTCTCATATAAACAAAATAACAAAACAATTAAAAAGCTCAGACAGGTTTAGTCTCACTGCTCAAGGTCTTGGACAAACAGGATTTACAGTAGATGAAAGTATGGCCTTGAGGAAGTTCTTCATTGACTCATTATAAACAGTGTAGGGCAACAGGAATGTAGGGGGATATCCAGGAGGGTAAAAAAATGCTTTATCAATGGCCCAGAGCGCTGTTTTTAGAGCAGTCTCCTGTGCTTCAAATCATAGGAAATGGGCTGCACCGTGACGTGGGACATGCCCATGTTTAGGCCAGTCCCATGACATCACGCTAGTCTGTATCAGTGCGAGGGTGAGGTCAGCAGTCAGAAAATAAACCTTCGCTCTTTTTTTTAAGTAGATTCTGTCTCAGGAAATATCAAGCAGATGTGCAGTGTCAGAGTTGGACAGAGAAACGGAGAGACATTATTGTCTAACGATGATCCTCTTTGATTTCATCAGGCTCTTTGAATTCATCGTGGCCCATTGAGTTTTGTCTTCTGGTTTCTCAAACTTGGTTTGTGTTGTTATTATACTTCTGTCTTTTCCCTAGAATGTCCATTTTTTCTTTCAAATTGGGTAAAAAGGGTAAAAGGGTAAAAGCCTTAATGCATGACTGATCTACAAAAAACTTTTCTAAACTATTACAAAATACTTCAAGAGACAACACGCCACCCAACTGTTACCTCTTGCTATGGAGTATCCCACTCCTATCTGGTCCACAAGCTCAGGAGTGATCTGTGATAGAAGAGAGTCAGCTAAGGTGAAGGAAAGGTTTACAGGACAGTGGTGAGACCAGCCATGATGGATTAGAGACACTAGGAATAGGGAGAAGACAGGAGACAGAGCTGGAGGTGGAGGAGTTAAAGAGGCTGAGATTCTCTTTAGGAGAGACAAGGATGGACAGGATCAGAAATGAGGTAAGAGAAGCCAGATTAAGATGTTTTGGACATGGAGGGACAGTGGTTATAGTGGTAGAAGAATGCTAGAGATGGAGCTAGCAGGTGAGGGAGGACATGGAGGTAGTTGGAGTCAGAGTTGAGGATACAGATGACAGGGTGAGATGGAAGTTGTTGACTCACGAAAAAAAGGGACAGGGAAAGAAGAATCACATTTCCCCTTAGAATGTCCTGTTAAGCATGACTTGTGTTGTGTCATTTTTTGCGTAGTTCTCATCAATAACTCCATCTACCTGCTACTTACCTGGACCCCGTGTCCAATTTAAGGACCATTTCTGCCCCACAAGTAAAAGTTTCCCCCTATTAAACGCAAGTCCCTGTCCCTTGCTCCCTGTCCCTTGCTTGTAAAATACTAACTGCAATAAGATTGTATCTAAACTCGTATCGTATATAAACTTGTATCTGCCCTCACAGAAGGGCATCTGGTACATTTCCCACCTGAAAACCTTTTGCTTCCAAAAACACTTTCTAACAAAGTCACTAACATCTGAGGTGGGCAAACTTTTTGACGCGTGGGCCACAATGGGTCCCAGGGATGGACACGAGGGCTGGGCCGAGAGCAAAATTATGTAGCGTTCATTGAACTAAGATAAATGGCATTTAAAACCTAAAATAGCCTTTCTGACATTATCTACTGGGGAACCGCAGGCATTGCAGGGAATAGGCAGAAGTATATTGATAATACAACTAAATTATTTAATTTGGACAAGGTTGGCGAACCACATTAAGAAGCTCAACAGGCCACATCTGGCCCCCGCACCTTAGTTTGACTATTCCTGGTCTAGGACGTACTGCCACTTGGTTGTTAAAGTATCTGCTACACAAAATGTAATGTAATGACTATTGTGGTATTATTCTAACAGCATGGAAAGCACCAAAGTGTGTGAAGTACCATTGAGAGTACTACGCATATGTGACTCATTAAGACACGGCCGTCTCTGAGTGTCGGCTGCTTTTCCCTCTCTACCTTCTGTTTACGCCTGCACCACAACTGTTTCCTTATTTTCGACAGGCACATGTTGTGCCGTCGGCGCCCACCCTCACATCGCAGTACAACATCCAGACAGAACAATGGAGGAAAATAGTCGTCCTGTGTTCCAGCTCTCTGGAGGCCAGTGGCATCTCCGCTGCTCTGCAGAATGACTCTGTTTAACCAATAAATCTGCAGGGTGGATCTGGGCCCCGACTGCCACCACACGCCGTTTGAAGTGGAATCCCGCCGGTCATTTGCCAGGCCCTTTTGCTCAGTCGTCTGTGGTCACGACTCCACTGGCCAAAACACCGGACCACGCCCCACCTCACCGCCAATCTCCTAGCCAAGAATCCGGCTACACGCAGCAAAAGACGGGCCCTGAGGGGTTGTGTCTGGTCTGGACGTGGCGTTCTGCTCGGAGCCCATTTAAAGCCGCTGGAGATAAAAGACAATGGTGATGTCTTTCCAGAGGATAACAAACAATCTGGTCTCTTTCAAGTGTTTTAATTTTCCTGCCTTTTTGGCACCATGAGCGTGTGAAACGTGAGGCTGACAGATATACAACTGCACAGATGCTAATTCAGTTAGCTGTGGGAAAACCCAGGATAGTGGCGTGAGCGCTGTAGTGCACTGACAAGTAGCGTCATGTCGTGCAGTGTATCATCGTGTTTTGTAGTTTAATGTAGTACTGTGCAGTGTTTATCACTGCATGCTCTATAGTATAGAGTCCGGGAGTATGCTGTATAGTGTACTATAGTAGTGTTGTTTATTGTACCATAGTATAATGTACTATAATATAGGGTTGTATAGTTTGACATAATACAGAAAACTGTAGTACAGTGTTTTATGGTGTAGCATAGTGTGTTGTAAATAAACCATAATATAATATAATATACTGTTGCATAGTGTTGTACAGTATGCTATGCTATGGTTGTGTTGTATAGTGTACCATTGTACTGTATAATTTACTGTAGTATAGTGTTGTGTAGTGTACTGAAGGGGTGATTTATATGGTACCGTAGTAACGTATTGTAATATAGTATCCCGTAGTATAGTATACTGTAGTAGAGTGCTGTGTAGCGTACTAGAGTGGTCATTTATATGGTATCATATTAATGTACTGTAGTACAGTGTGCCATAGATTAGTGTTGAATGCATAGTGTACTGTGTTGTAGTGTAGTATAGTGTACCATCGTATAGTGTATTGTAGAATAGTGTTGTGTAGTGTACTCGAGTGATGATTTATAGTTTTATTGTGTAGTGTATTGCAGTATAGTGTTGTATAGTGTACCATTAAATAATGTACAACACTATTGTATACTATAGTGTTTTGTGGACGATATTGACGATAGTATAATGTACTGTAGTTTACAATTATATAATGTACTGCAGTATAGTGTCATACAGTGTGCTGTAGTAATTATATTATTATAGTGTACTGTGCTGTAGAATAGTATGATGTTGATTAGTGAACCATGCTGTACTTAATTGTACTGCGCTACTATAGTAAAGTATAATTGTATGATATTTGGAGATACTCTGATCCTTTTGTCTATAGCTCCTCGTGCTACATCCCTGGCTAACTATTAGCTCACTGTTGGATCTGTCCTGTCTTACTCAGTTACCTAGAACTTCTGTGTCTGGTCTGACTGAAGGGAAGGAGAAGAATAAACAAGTTTTTCCATAGATCCCAGTCCAAACTGATTTCCCACTTCACTAAATCTCTTTAATGCTGATATTTTTTCCGGTACATTTCTATGCCTTTTGAGTTGTTTCACATCAGTGGATTTGGCCTGACTTTACAGGCCTTTGCACAGCCCTGGGCCAGAACATCAGATGAGTTTAATGAAGGAATAAATCTTGCATCAATCGATTGTCATTAGTTGCAGCTCCAGGTCCTTCTCCATAATCCCACATAAAACAGAGCAGCTGCTGATCCACAGCCTTCTGTCAACATTCATCCTCTCTGCTGCATCAAAGGTCAGCGAACATTAGTGCTACCAACAACACGGCACCGTGACTACCTTCACAGAGCAGGACGTCGGACTCTAATTCTTCTGGTGCCACCGATGAAAACAGCCTCGTTGTGTTTGTTCACTGGTCCTCTCCGTCTGACGACCTTGTTTACAGCCTGTGGCCGGTGCGCGGTGCGGCTGCATCGTCCAACACCTCAGGCATCTGCATCCAAACCATCAACAACTAGGGCTGGAGCCAATCTGCGCCCTGGATTGTTTTGGTCTTTTGGGGAAAAAGAAGACGTCCTTGTGTGTGTTTGTGGTTCTCCGGCATGCGTATGTGTGTGAAGGGAAAGTTGTTGGTTTTTGTTTTTTTTTGTCCTCTGTCCTCTGGAGGTTAACTGTGTTTGGCTTTGTTCAGGTTTCAAACCAGTGACATGTTTTTGTCATTTATATGATTTTGATTGTCCAGTAATGGGCTGATACAGGGGGGTGAGTCAAAAAATTATAAGAAGAAGTGAATATCTCATCAACAGAACAAATGTTTTTTCTCTATACTGTATTTTTATAAGGGAATTCTGTGGCCAGTCTTTAAGATCAGAGATAGATAGACAGACAGACAGATAGATAGATAGATAGACAGACAGAGAGACAGACAGACAGACAGACAGACAGGAAGTAGGACGGAGGGACGGACAGATAGATAGATACTGTAGATAGATGGATGGATGGACGGACGGACGGACAGATGGATAGATGGACGGATGGATGGATAGATAGACGGACGGACAGATGGACGGACGGACAGATGGATAGATGGACGGATGGATGGATAGATGGACGGATGGATGGATAGATAGACGGACGGACAGATGGACGGACAGACGGACGGACAGACGGACGGACAGACAGATGGATAGATAGATAGATAGATAGATAGATAGATAGATAGATAGATGGACCGACGGATAGATGGGTGGATAGATAGATAGAAAGTATGATGGATGGACGGATGGATGGACAGACAGATAGATAGATAGATGGATAGATAGACAGGAAGTAGGAGGGACGGACAGACAGAAAGTATGATGGATAGATACATAGATATTATCTTTCTTTCTTCCTATCTTTTGTTTATATTTATATATAGAGAGAGATATACAAATACATTCATATAAACCCCATATACATATATACATACATAAACGAATACATTTGCATGTACATCCATACAGTATATACTGTATATGAATATATATACCGATGTGTATAAGAGACAGGTACTTAATTGTACTGCGCTACTATAGTAAAGTATAATTGTATGATATTTGGAGATACTCTGATCCTTTTGTCTATAGCTCCTCGTGCTACATCCCTGGCTAACTATTAGCTCACTGTTGGATCTGTCCTGTCTTACTCAGTTACCTAGAACTTCTG
>JAFBJS010019613.1:63164-120338 GCA_016785265.1 Paraplagusia blochii | reverse complement strand
TGTCTCTAATCCATCCATCATGGCTGGTCTCACCACTGTCCTGTAAACCTTTCCCTTCACCTTAGTTGACTCTCTTCTATCACAGATCACTCCTGACTCTTTTCTCCACCTGCTCCATCCTGACTCCACTCTGTTCTTCTCCTCTCCTCCACAGTCTCCACTGCTCTGAACAGTTGAGCCTCAGTATCTAAACTCCTGCTCCTTCTCCTCCTCTGCTCCTTGTCACCTCATCATTTCACTGTTCTACCTTTTATTTACACACATCTTCTCTACATTTCCATGTCTGACCTTCATTCATCTTCTCTCCAGTCCAAACCTCCACCACTGTATGCTCTGTTACTGATTGTAATATCAAATAAACCCAAATAACCCTGGTCTTGGTGACATGTGCTGAACACCTTCATTTCTGGACTTAAATGGTAGATTTTTCATGTAGGTTGTTGTTTTGCTGCCACCCACTGGGCTGGTTTTGACACTAAACTTCAGTGGAGATCCCTTTCAGTTGTTTAAAAAAAATTAAATTAGTTTTAAAAAAGCATTTTCAGAACCTGATTAACCCAAACATGTGTGCTGTAACACAAAGTTCATGCTGTGTTTTCTTCCGTCCCTCTGCATCATCAGACCACTCAGCCCAGACGAGGTAAAACAACCTTTGTTTCCAAACTTTCTTCTCTCTTCTTTCCATGTGATGAAATACGTATTAAACCACACATTGGTTCTGTTCCTTCCACAGGAGGGCACCGTTCATCCTCCACCTCTCCATCACAGTCAGGTCATGGATCACCCCAGCGGGCGCGCTCGGCCACCACTTCACCCAGTCAAGCCTTCCAGCCTGGTCCTATCCCAGCATCCTCTGGCCCGGGCTCTCAGAAGCAATCACCACAGCTGAAGTAAGTCCAGATGAAAGGATGAAAGTTAGGGCAGTGGCCTAGTGGTTAAGGAAGCCGACTTGGGTCCGCAAGGTCCCCAGTTTGAATCCCCCATACCGCCAAGTTACCGCTGAGGTCCCCACACACTCCTACCCGGGCGCTCATTAGCTACCCACTGCTCACTTTGATGATGGGTTAAATGCAGAGGCCAAATTTCGTTGTGTGCTGCGGTGTGAATCACAATCTCACGTGACAAAAATGACAAAAAATAAAAGAATTCTAAAACAAAAAAAAAACAGTAAATACAATTATAACATGGCCCTAGCTGTATAATCATCATAGTCAATAGTCAACATAGTCATTGTTATTATTATTGTTTTTATTATTATTATTATTATTCCAAATTCCCAAATTTTTTTGTCTTGTTTCTTTAAAAAAACATTATTGTGGAGATTAAAAATATATGACAAAACCTTTACACTTAACTTAAACTGACATTTCTTATTGTATGTCTATAAAATATAATATTGGCATTTTACCGCCAAATTTAATTAGGAACAAACCAAAAAATTATAGCGATAGAGCTTTGGCGCTCCCTGCTGGAAGCTTTATTTACTTCTGAAACAAATATTTTCTATTTGAAAATCTGTGAACAACTTATTTTCAAAACTCTGCTACCTCGGACATATTTGATTTCTGGTGTGGACATATTAAGAAGAACCAGAGGTAGACACAGAGGGGGTCATGACATGAACCAGGCCAGAGTGACCACTTTACATGTAACTTTACAATTAACAATATATAGACCTGTTTTTTTTTTCCTTCTCAAAACGCCAGTCATTTTACTTTTCGTTTCTTCATTTTGCAGCAAATCTCAGTCGCTGACCAACACCTTCACAGAAACATTACGTGGAAACCAGAACGACGACGAGGCCAAGGCTGAGACCATCCGCAGCCTGCGACAGTCCTTCGCCAGCCTCTTCTCCGACTAAAAACTTTTCCCAGCAGCTTCCTCGTCCTGTTCGCTGCCAGGTTTGGAGGAATTAAGAAAACGTGACTGGTTTTATTTTAATTTAAGTTTTATTCTCTCCTCCTCCTCTAAGCCTTTCTCTCTGCGTTCCTTGTGTTTTTGAAAATATTTGTTGTAAAAAGAACAGTAGTTCTTAGCCCTGGACAAACCAATAGGTTTTAACAGTTGACGACTGAAGTGACCACGTAAGGCAGCAGTCGTACGAACTTTTTAGGGAAACAACACGCAGAAAAAGTGGGTAGTCTTTCAAACAGGTTTGAGTATTTTGAGAAAATGTAGATTGTTTTTTTTTTTATAAAGAAATTATAAAGAAATATATAGATCTTAAGGTTTACTCACTATTTACTTACTCAGTGTCAAACCTGAAACTGTTTAGTTGAACAGAACACTGACGTAGTCACAGGAATTGCAATTCTTTACTTAATTATGGCCATCTTCTGCCACCTAGGGGAATAGTATTGAATTGGTTTACTGTTGCATAGACATATTCATACGATGCAAATCAGGATAACATAAATACTCAAAAAAGTATTGGTACTCTGGATGGAATAATGTCTGGTACAGAAAATCCAACAAACCCACATTCAACTTTTATTGCAGAACTGTAAATACACCTTTGGTTTGACAGGTCGGGCCCAGGGTCTACTGTTCAGTCTGTCCTCTGACCATGTGGAGTAGAAAACCTAAATATTTTCTTTTGTTTAATAAGGGATCGTTAAAAATTCATGAAATCCAAATGCTAATAATTACACAGTTTAGCAGTTAGCAGGGATGATTAGGGACAGTAGAAAATCAAATGCCGTGATGATATTTACGATCTGTCCATCCTGGTTTATATTTATATATTTATTTGGGATCGTTTCCTCCTTCCTTTAATTGACGCGCAGCTTCCAAACTCTTTACAGATGTCCGCAGCAATACTCAATCATGTTACAGTCGTGAGAAACCCGATCCGCACGCTTCACCAGCGACCTTTCACATGTCTTTCCAGCCGACGTCCCGGCACTGGAGACATTGCTAGGGTTTCACAGCTGAATCCTCCGACTTGGCCTGAAAAACAACCAAAGTGCTTTTTAATGACACTTTTGGAACAACAAAACAAAACGTATCCCTCTGTGCGCCGGCTCGAGAGAACACGCTGGTTTATGAACTGAGGTGCAAACGCTGTGCACGGGCTTGAGGCCCAACGTCTTCCATCACAGCCCAGAACTTCACCTGCGCTCGGTCTGCGGTTTGGATCGAGGACGCTTTGTTTGTCAGGACGTGTACAGTTAACCTCCGTGTACAGTTACAGGTAGAAGTTAAAGTTCTACTTGTAACAGATCCTTCTCCCTAACCCTAAAACCGCATTGTTGTACATAGCGTCACACTGACTACATTTATTTTAGCGTTGTTTTGGGGTTTTTTGTGTGTTGGACTCATCTTCAGACCATTAGAGGGAGTCGTGGAAACACAGTGACACTGCAGGGTTCACTGTTGATATTATAATAATAACATAAGATCAGTGTCCAAGGTTAGCTATAAATAAAAGACAGAAAGTGCAGTTCAAGGCAATAGTGTGGACGTGATTTTGAATAATATCTACTCGATAATAACTTTATGATTTTCCTCCGGTAATGAACACCCGATAACACAATGTTTAATTTCTCCCCAGAATAGCTTTGGGGAGAAATAACTGTTTATTAAGGTTTTAGTCACTAGATGGCAGCATAGCAGCTCATTTAATGAATATTTTTTAATAATCAGGGGATAGTACGCAGAACACTGGTGCCAGCAGCATCGGGACATTGTCAACTTATTGGATATAGGAAAAAGTTAATAAAAAAGTTAATATCAGTACTCCACGAGATACTTATCTTTGGCAATCTGATGATTTATTTCATCTTGGACTTCTTCCTCAAGACTTTTATTTTGACAGGCTGATTGACATGTCAACATGGCAGTTATTGACAGATTATGGTGACTTTTTTTAATCTCTATAGATTGTATAGATACTCCGTGGCCCAGTGCTGTTCTGTTAACAACCAATATGGTAGTTTACCACGAATAATAGTGTGGACATCATATTTTTTTCAAGCGGTTCAACAAAACAGATCAAATGTTACTTTACAAACAATCACAGTACATAGTGTATTAGCTGTGGGTACTAATAGATAATACAAATATAAATAAAGAGTACTGACAGATCATTAACGAAAAAAGACCTAGAGATTAATTAACGATAATAATCAAAATTACAATATAAGTAAAAATAATAATTATAATACAGGAAATGATGATAATAATTATATAATCAGTGAAGTGAGTTGTCAGGAGAAAGCTGATATTAATGCATGAAGCTGTACAGTTATTATTGTAGCGTGTGTTCGTGAGTACAGTTGTTTATTTCTCTTTCATGAAGCAATGGTCACATTTGAAGGAAACCATACTTGCAATAATTCTGGTAATAATGGGAAGTATTACCGTCTTTTTGGGCTCGACACGTAACGTGTTAAAAAACGTTAACTCGTGTAAAAAGTCACTGCTTTGCTGTTGTTTGTTCATTGCACTAAAAGAAAATGCTCGGTGGCTGAAAATTTGTCGTCTGAACAAAATACCCAGGAATATTCGTAATTCACGGTAGAGATGTGTTATTCCCCGCGACAGTCTTTCTGTTTCCTGAATCCATATACTTGACAGTTGTTGGTTAGCTTAGCAGCTAGGCTAACGCTAATACAGGAAATGCGTTGTTATCACTGAAGTAATAATTTGTAGCGTTAGTGCTATTCAGTCTCACCTTATGTGGCAAAATGTATTGTGTTTACACAATAGACAGCTTAGCCCTAGAATGCTAACGATACATCACTTTTTGGCTAAAATTACCCCACCCTCAAAATTCAATTGCTCCATCCAAAACCTAGTCCTTACTGATCTATGCTGGAAAACTGATCATCTGATCTGTAGCAGATTGGTGTTAAACCTGTGGTTCGTGGCTCTTTTTGAGTTTTGAGCCACAATACTGCGGTGCGTACCACTAGCCTGTGTTTATAGTCTCAGTCAAAGTCAAAACATCACATGTGGATAGAATTCTATTCTTTCTGGAATGATTTTGCTATCAGTCGGAATATAATTTATAACAAGTGGTCTCAAACTCACGGCCCGTGGACCGCTTGCAGTCCATGGAATGATATTTTGTGGCCCCCACCTTGATGTTAATGTTAGCTTGGCCCACAAGTTTTATTAACAGGATTAATGTGTTGAAATGGAGACTTTGCCTCATTGCCTATTCACTATTCAACCAATACATATTAAAAAAAAAAAAAAATTGTAATGATCTGAACATCATCACAGTTAATGTATTTTCACAGGTTGATGTACTGTTCTGTACTACCGTATAGCGTTGTGGGCTTAACCAGTAAATATATGATAAGTTTTATATTTTATAGATTTGTTGTCCACATTTTGTTTTAAATCCTATAGTTCTCAAACCCCTGATCCAGTGACACCTTCTGGTTCAGTGTTGTATTACATTGAATTTTTTGTAATTTTTTTCTTTTGTATTGAACACTGAAAGCTGACGCGGCCCTTCAGTGAAATGATAGTGTGGGTGGGGGCCCTCATTTTATTGGAGTTTGAGACCCCTGTTAATAACAATAAGTTCCTAATTCCTAAAGAACAAAATTCCATGCAATCAAGTTTGGGAAAAGATGAACAATATTCCAGTGTGGATCAGGGTCTGACTGTGTTTGTCAGTTCCGGTTATTGTCAATTAAACCTAATCGAATAAAATACAATTGTTTTGTCAGTGACACCAATGGGTTTTTTCACTGGTAGTTGATGTAATTAATCCAATAAAACAAGTGAAAATCCAGAGTTGACTTCACTGTTGGGGACATGGTTTCAGTGAAAGTCCAACGTATCTGCACTCCACTCCCCTCACCTCTGGGTCAATGCCGTGTCTGCTCACTGAGCATTTGTTAAGTGCCTTTGGCACCTCATCTAATGAATGGACCAAATTATTTTCATTTTTGTTGCGTTGAGACCCGTTGATGTTTAAGACGTTATACTTTTCTGTCGGTGTCGTGAAGTTGCCTGCCACCTTTACTGCAGTGCGATAAGCCATAATGAAGAAAAAAAAAACATAGCGTCGTGGACTGACAACAGTCATTGTGTCTGTGACCTTTGAATGCATGAACGGGCCTGGTCTCCCCCACAGAGGAAAGTAGTCTGCTTGTGTAAACAGGATTTACTCTAGGGGTCACTGTTTATCTGTTCTGATCACATGATTTAAACACCACTAGAACTGTGCTCCAAGAACAGCTGATGAGTGGAAGTGACAGATGAGTTATGGAAACGTTCTGTGATTTACAGGCTGTAGAAACAAACACCAGAGGGCAGTGTTTGTGACATCAACCCCACAAAATCAATACAAAGGTTTTACAGCAGTATCATAGATAGGTGATTAATTCTTTGCCACAACTTTTATTGACATACACTTCAAGAGTCGGAGACACATAGTCACAGTCAGGCATTTTTATTATTAGCCATGTCCATTATTCCCGTCTTTATCAGTTTTTCCCTCTAAGAAAAATAAAAAATGATAACATAGTGACTGGGCTTTGGATTTCAGTTTATATCGAAATTGAAAATTTTATGTTTGAACAATATCAGCAAAAGTTAATATCAGACATCAATAAAAAAAAAGTTTAATGTTTATTTTGAAATCCATCAATCCAGTCATGGCCCACACTGGATGTTTTTTGTGGACTGAATTTGGTCCACGTGCCACCAGTTGAGGATCAGTAATTTATATGATGCGTCATAGTATTGCTTTATTATTATTAAGTAGGTCTGTACATGAAGGTTTAAGTCTTAAAGTTATACAAACATACAAACACAGTTGTATTCAGTATTTGCCTTAGTATGACTCAGCATTTTATTACTGTTAGCTACAGTAACCTTACGTTGGCATGGCCTGATTGTGTTGCTGGTTATGTACAGAAGGAGGTGCTGTGTGGGAACCACTAGTACCAACCATGTAATCAGGCTTAGGCAGTGCAGTATTTCGAACAAATACTCATTTTAAGACATCTGGCGATATTGTTGGTTTGATTGACAGCCTCAGCTCAGTCCCGCCCACATTTACTTTGGATGAAACCTATTGAGTAATTCTACAAACATCGTTGATGTCACAGACACTGGTTCGCTAGCTATTTTTTACCGCTGGTTTCATAAATCGGTGAGTCTGTGGGGGAGGATACTACACTGATGGAGAACTGGATTTTGCGGACCATAAGGCGCACCTAAAAAAAAACTATAACTTTGTTATGCATTGTCAGTGCGCCCTCTAATGCGGTGCACCTTATGAGTTGATTGTGGTTGTGTTTACTGACCTTTAATGGTGCTCAGAAATTTGTCAAGATTTTTAAGGTCTAATTCGTAAATCTACAAAGCTGTATTTGTTTTATTGCAGTTTTACTGCTAATGTAGTCAGGGGCCTTGATACGGTACTATACTCCGATTGGACAGAGTGGAGTAATACTGTACTGGTCTTCAGTGTAATGTTATGGTGAGTGTATAGGACCCAAAAATGCTACCAATTTAGAGACTAATAGTCAATAAAGTGAGTCAAGCTAATACGGTGCTGTCTGTAATTCTGGCTGGATTAACCAAAGAACTCCAACCACTAGATTTCTTTTGTGTCAACAGGTTGTTCAGAGTTCAATTGTGAGCTTGGATTGACAGAAGGTGAACACACACGCATCAGGACAGGGAAGCAACGTTGCCATCTGCCAATGGATCTTAAATTCCTTGGCTAAGGTATCAGTCTCTAGTATCGTCCGAGCTTTCGCGGAATCATCCCTGAACAGTTCAGCTACATCAACCAGACCAACTTAGATAATGAGGAGACTGAACTGAGGTTCATGGTTGAAGTTATTTTGTTCTGGAAAGTTCCACTTATCTAATATGTGACGCTTATTGCGCCTTATCGTCTGAAAAATCTGGTATTTGTTCATCGTTGTGAGTATATGTTGAAGTACCAGGTTCCGTCCAAGATCGTGGAATAAACGCAAACTTTAACATGACTTCAGCAAATACTGCAAGTGAAAAAAAACAAACTTTTATTCCTAGTGGTGAACCACTGTCATTGCACGCCTTTGTCTGTGGATCCTTCAGTCCACTGTATCCGTTTCCTCTCTGCTGATTGGTCGGTGCTGGTGTGCGATACTGTCATTGTATTAATGTTGTAAACTGATGTAAATGTGGCATGAAACTCAAGTCTTCTTTTGTGTGTGTGTGTGTGTGTGTGTGCGTGCGTGCGCCTCAGGTGTGTAAATCTGTGTAAATCACGTGAATCTAAATGTCTGGCTGCCTAATGTTGAGAAGTGTGATGCATCTCACGTGTTTCCTCTGTAATTTCCTTGGTGTCAAGGTTATTTATTATTTCCATGTAACTTTTCTTCTTCTGTCCAGATATTTCTGTTATTAAAGAACTCATTTTACTACACCTGCCCCATGTTTCCTACACCTGCCCCCGGTGCATTCCACCGTCTGCGGCTCATCTGCAGGGATGGGAGGATTCCAGTCTTGTTGTTTTTTTCCCTTTATGGTCACTGCGGAGAAGTCCTGGCTTCTGCTCCTCCAGTAAAAGAAAAAGTTCAGCCAACATCACGCAACTTTCAGAAAATGCAGTGATAATCCCCAAATCCCTTCATCTTGGATTACTGCGGTGTTTTATGTCTCTTGGCGTGGAGCGTAGTGAGTTGGAAACCTGTTGGCTGCAGACGCTGCCTTTCATCTGCCGGCCAGTTTAACATCCAGCTTGGAAAAACAACCGGGCTGAACCGGAATGTCGACAGAGATAATTTAAAACACATTCAGTACTGAGTGTGTCACCGCACACATCTACGTACTTTTATTACTTTTTAAACAATAGTATCATGCTGCAGGTATTCCAATGATGTTTTTTTTAATATACATGAAAAACCCTATAATATTGATGCCAGTGGAAACGGAACAGAATGGAATTCTGGGTAAATGTCTCAGTGCTGCACTGCTTTTTTTCCTCAGCATGTCCCTAACTTATCTTTTTCCAGAAGGAAGGAGGAATAGTAACCTGGTAGCTGATGGATTTGAACCTGAAACCCTCCAAACCCAAGTCTGCTTCCTTAACCACTTGGCCACCAATGTACAAGAGATTTAAGGTTCTACTTATATTACAACTCAGATCCCTGGATTCCCAGAGGGCATAGAACATAGAACCTTCAAACCTTCAACTACTAGCAAATGTTAGGCAGAAATCTCGAGTCTCAAACCACAGGCCTGGGCCTTCTTCCAGCACGCTTAATGTCAGCTTTTTGAGGTAATAAATGTTAAAATCCATCTTTATTCGCTGATCTGTTACCAGGTTGTGCTTACAGCAACATACCGGCCACTTCTGAACCTTCTTACCTTCCAGGTACTGAGGCTGCTAGGCGGCGACATTGACTCTAAGACAAAGCCCAACAATCATTAAAATACAGTCGTTAAGCTATTTATATGCATTAAGTAGGAATTTACGTCAATATTGGCCGACCAATATCAGCATATGAAGATATAGATCTCTCAGAATCGTTATCATTTTTTCTTGGATATTGAAAAAAACAATGTCAAAATGCCAGGGTTTTACCAAATCATGTGTCCCTTGAAAACAGCTTTAAAATAGCCTGCTGTTTATTAAAGTGTCACTAGATGGCAGCATTGACACAAACAGAAGTTTTGAAAGTCGCAATGTTCTATTGAAAACAGTTGTATTTTGTTCACATTAGTGAAGTTGTACATGGTTAATCACAATAAGTTGTAGGGATATAAAAACATTTTTGATGATAGCCTATATACAGATATTCTCCAAACACTTAATTTCTGTTTCTGAAATCAATCAATAGCTGTGTAGGCCTGGTTATATTTCTTTTCTGTATAAATTACTCCATGAGTATGAGATTTTACAGATTAAGCTGCAATGCTGCCATCTAGTGACTTTCCAACGCCTGGTTAAATGCAATCAAAGTCAATCATGACAAATTAAGGGCTTATCTACAGTTATCCTGTGACTAATCAAAGTTTTTTGAGATTCCTTAAAAACATTTTCCTGCCGTCGGCTCACAGCCGGCAGCGTCTCGTGTTTGTTTTCTCCTCTCATGTGTGTTGCATACCACAGTGCGGGCAGCACAGATGCTAATCTGCTGCCACGCCGACGTCTGGCCTGGTGGAGGTGGAATGTCCAATCTGTCATCTGCCACAGGTTGGTGCTTGTCTGCTGCTCACACACACACACAGGCTTCATTATCACATATTTATATAAAAGCAGGGATATACAGGAGGAGGAGGAGCGACCACCAGGGGGCATAATCCTCCTAAAAAAAACAAAACAAAGTCTTGTTTTCTGACCAAAACCCACCCCTATGTTTCCTGACAACAAAAATATAAATAAACCATTGCAGTACAGTCACTGATCGTTGTCTGTGATGACACAGAGCATCAAGGGTGAAAAGTGTGGGAACAGTTTGGAATTTCCACAGTAAGAAAAAAAAAATTCCATCTTATCCCTGAAAACAAGATCACCATTTTTCTTTCTTAAACAAATACAACAGGCATGTTTCCAAAAGCAATTTCATTAATTTAATGTGGCTCGTGGGCCAGATCCTAACATTTAATATGGAGCCTCGGTCAGTGGTGGATAAATTTATGATAAAGGACGTGTAAAAGTCCTGAATAAAGGCTAATATGTCAAAATGCTCATATCTTTTCCTACACTGTCGGGGAAAAGCAGTCATTACAGGGAAAAGGGAGCAAGGTAATGATAATAAAAGTAATAGTAAATTTATTGAATTAATAGTATATTTATTTGTTTAATTAATTTGGACAAGTTTGGCCACATTAAAAAGCCCAAAGGGCCACATCCGGCCCCCAAGCCTTAGTTTTCCCAGGTCTTGTTTAAAGCCTACTGTAAAGCCTTAGTCAGCATCAAGAGCAAACTGAGCTAAAGTAATCGTGCTAGTCCACGCATGGGCAAACTAAGGCCCGAGGGCTGGGTTTTGTCCAAGAACTCTTTGATTCGGCCCGACAACTTTGTCCAAATAGGATAATTTATTTACATTATCATTAAACTTCTCTCTTTTCATTGCAATATTGAGTATCCCCAGTAGATGTCGTTGTAAACGCTATTAGAAATGTAGGAATTTATACATGACTTTTATATGCCATTTATCTTAGTCTGGGAGCAATTGTGGCGCGAGAGAAAAAAAACCTTTGCCCATACCCGTGCTAGCATAGCTTCTTTTACAATCGTTAATCCCATCCAGTGTTACTACTGACCCCTAGTGGCCTCTCTGGCCCTGAAGCCCCGATGTAACGCCCGTTACTGTAAACAGAATTTCCCTCTCTCTCCTTCACAATGACAGATTATCAATAATTCATGGGTTAAATTTAAAAACATTTCCTCCAGTAATGATTGAAAAGCACTGAGCTCCAGAGGAAAAGTCAAAATGACGACTACACCATGTTACCACTTCCTCAAACAACAGTATAGAGTTTGGCTCTAATGGCTGGAAAAACCATTAGAAGAGTTTAATAATAAATGTATCAATATACAACATACTTTGGTTTTCTGAACTGCATTTTTGACCAGTTGGTTGTATTATTATTTTATCTTATTATCATCTAACAAAATAAACCTTGTCGATCTTTTAATGTAAATTCTTATGTTTAATCAAACTCTATAAATCTGATTATAACACTGTTCATAGGAAATGCTTTAGCCTGACAGTGTCTGCAGGGAAACCTTATTTTCCCCTCGACTGTACAACAATGCCTCGGTCACCATAGTGAATATCTTTAAAAACTTGAAAGGTCCTTGGTTGTCATGGCAACTGCAATGCTTCACAGCGCCAGAAGAAGTGTTTGATAAGAAGAGAAGTGAGTAATAATGACAATGGAGTCGGGTCAATAGTAATATATATATATACATATATATATACATATACATATATATATGCATATATATATATATATATATATAATAATAGCAGTGGCCAATGCTAGAGTGTAATGCAGAGTGATCCTAGAGATGGAGCTACCAGGTAGGAGACAAAGAGGAGATTGATGGATGCAGTGAGGAAGGACATGGAGGTAGTTGGAGTCAGAGTAGAAGAAGATACAGAGGACAGGGGGAGATGGAAAATGTTGACTCGTTGTGGCAACCCCCTGAAAAAAGGGCACAAGCTGTAAGGAGAAGAATGGCAGTGACCAATGAGGTCAGATCTAGGAGACAAAATAGATGAAAACAAAAAACCGAGCAATGATCAAAATCGTCTGCCTCCTCCGTCTTTGTAAACCATCCTCCCTCTTATCTCATCTGTCTTTTTTGCTGACAGCTTCATCCCAGTCCTGACATTCTCGTCCAAACAGGACGTGATGTAAAACAAGCGATGAAAGGTTTGCCTCTTTCTTCTGTTTACCTTAAACATCAGTGTTCATCTGTGGGGAGGTTTTGTGATGTATTCAAATATTTTTCAAGTGTCTTCGCCCCCTGCTGGATGTCCTTCACTTCCTCTGCAGCAGGCCAAGGTCAGGGCCAGTTGGAACTGGAAGACTTTATAAATGTAACTACAGCCTTAAAAGTGTTACTGCATTTAACAAACTAATGCATCCTCACTGCATCCATCAATCTCCTCTTTGTCTCCTACCTGGTTGCTCCATCTTTAGGATCATTCTTCTACCAATAGTATCCACTGTGCCTCCTCTGAACATGTCCAAACCATCTCAATCTGTCTTCTCTAACTTTTTCTCCCAACCTTCCTGTCTGTGTTGTCCCTCTAATCACCTCATTCCTGATCCTGTCCATCCTTGTCTCTCCTAAAGAGAATCTCAGCATCTTTAACTCCTCCACCTCCAGCTCTGTCTCCTGTCTTCTACCTATTCCTACTGTCTCTAATCCATCCATCATGGGTGGTCTCACAACTGTCCTGTAAACCTGTCCCTTCACCTTAGCTGACTCTCTTCTATCTCAGATCACTCCAGACTCTTTTCTCCAGTTGTTCCATCCTGACTCCACTCTATTCTTCTCCTCTCACTGATCTGAACAGTCATTTCCAAGAAAAACTTTTAAAACAAATAACCTAATAATCTGTTAGGTAAACAAAAGAACCAATAAACCATCAAATCATTACATGATAATTCAGTAGTTCTACTGTAAGTGCACAGTAGTTCCAACAGGGTGTCCAAAAACAATTTGTCACCCAGTGTAAATTATAATAAATTTAAGTTCCATCATTGTGTAATAAAATATGTATTGGTTTAGTGACTTTCAGAAGACTTTCTAATCACCTGTGGGCCACACAAAACGACTCAGTGGGCCACATTTGGTCCACGAGCCTTGAGTTTCCATTCAGAGTGAACTTTTGACTAAAATACCATGTCTCTCTCAGAGCTCAAGTACCTCTGTCCTCAATCTGTTTATCCACAGCAGGTTATTACCCAGTTTTTTTCATCTGTCAGTCTTAATGTTCTCTCCCCGCTCATTTCTGGGAGTGGGCCAAAATTAGCACAGAGTTAATTTCCCCCTGGGCTGCCTATCCAAGCAGGACGCTTCGTATGGAGAGGAGGGAATTATTTTCCATTCTGGACGTTTCGATTTCCCCCCAAAGACGGTGTGCTGAGTCTCCAGGAGACTTTGCTAAATATTCTATTTCCATCAGCACAGCAGGACAGAGAAACACAGTGAAGGGACAACAAACTGTCAGAATTCAGTGTCACTCATTCATTCATTATATATATTAGAAAATAAAATATTAATAAAGTGTTTTGTTGGAACTTCACAACAACAAAATAGCTCAATGTTCATTTTGACACATTTAATATTCACATAACATGAAGCCTTTAAAACTGCTCCCCTACTTGGAGCTGAAGACTTCTGCATTAAAAAACAAACGCCACGTTACAATGCTAATGAGGTTGTAGTTGATAAACATATATTTGTAAAATACCAATTTTATGTCGGATTTTTCCTTATTTTGTTGTTTATTTAGCGGGATTTCTCCGCAACGCCTCAAAATGACCAGACAATGACCAACCCATGGCACAAAAAAAAAATTAAAATTGGTGAACAATGTTAGAGCAGCTTATTCCACATTTGGTTGGCAACATTATGAGAGTGTTTTTTCAATATGTCATATCAGCATTTTCTGTATATATAAATCAAAGAAAAAAACAGTTATTATGATCCAACATTGACATTTAATTTAGTTAAATTTAGTCCATGAGCCACTCGTTTTGAGTAAAAGCATCAATAACTTGTCTGTAAAAGTCCTCATTATGTTACTTCACTTATTATTATTATTATTATTATTATTATTGTTATTATTATTATTATTACTACTATTATTATTATTTAAGTATCTCTGTCTCAGTGGAGGTCACCGCCCCTCCACTGAATGGAAAGGTTTTTATTCAGTAATTTAAAAAACAATTCCAAAAATGTTAAAGTTATGAAAGGTCATAAGAATGAACCTTAGCACCAAATAAATAAATAAATATAACCACTTCCTCACTTGCCTGCTCAGACCGCACGTCACTGGTACAAAAAAATGCTGATATAAAGTTTAAAACGCACGTTAAACGTTGTCAATCAAATGTTCATCAGCTGCTCTGTAGGGTCCATATATTTGTAGATCTGACTTTAGTGACGTCAGTGCCTTATGAACCCCTTCGACGTCACTATTATCAAACTTACAACTAAACCCTTTTTGGATATTATCAAACGTGATGATAATTGCTTCGGTTGGGTTTTAATACAATATCTACAATATTAAATCGAGTTAAATTCACGGTCGCTGTGTTTTAACGCCGATTTATACAGATTATTTGACGTGATAGCACGGCGATATTGTGTGACGTTCCGTTCGCCATTTCGCGCACAAGTTTAATGTTTCGTTTTTAACTTCGCGCCTTTTCGGAGTTCTTCGCGTTTAATGTACTCTACAGTGTGTTAATAAAAAGACGTAAAGGCCAAAAATATCCAACGTTACCATTAAACTCCTCTTTGCTTCGTCTTATTTTAACGTAGTTTCTCTGTACTCTCGCGAGATCTGGCGAACAAGCGTCTCCGTTTTCCCGGGTGTGGAGCTGTCAATCATCCAAAATGACCAACCCTAGCACTTTAGCTTAGTATGTTAACTCCACTCAAAGTCGGCGACTTATGGACAATAGGAGGGAAAAAGAAGGAGGAGACACGACGAAGGACATGGAGTTAATAAAAGGAGGAGACATAGAGGAATCAAACACCTGCTGCAGTGACGTGGTGAACTGGTTGGTTTTGTTTTATATTTTATAACGCCATTTTTTTTAAGTACAACTCCTATTAAATTAGATTAAAACATTAGATTTAAAGAAATGAAGACAGTGGTACAATGAATGGGTTTTGTTATCACAATAAATACATTGAAACTATACAACATATGTTTTCAACTGTCAACATTAACACAGAAAATCAGTTTTATTAAAGGGAAGCTTTTCTTTGGTCAACCTTGTGGGACACTTCTTTATTTATAAAAAATATCATCTAGGACATAAGAGTCTAAATATCTTCTTCTTTTGTCTTGTCCCTTTTTCACTCATCCTTTTCCATCTCCCCCTGTCCTCTGTATCGTCTACTCTGACTCCAACTACCTCCATGTTCTTTCTCACTGCATCCATCAATCTCATTGTCTCCTACCTGGTAGCTCCATCTCTAGGATCATTCTTCTACCAATGTGTCCACTGCCCCTCCTCTGAAAATGTCCAAACCATCTCAGTCTCATTTCTCTAGCTTTTTCTCCAAACCTTCCTGTCTGTGTTGTCCCTCTAATCCCTGATCCTGTCCATCCTTGTCTCTCCTAAAGAGAACCTCAGCATCATTCACTCCTCCACCTCCAGCTCCGCCTCCTGTCTTCTGTCTGTTGGTAGTGTCTCTAATCCAACCTGGAGGATCCATAACTAATAACCTTGCAGTCCAATACTAGTTTGCACAGGTAGGAGACATGTGATGTAGAACAAATCTTGAGTGAGGTGAGGACACCCACCCTGCTCACAGCCTGTTCTGCCTCTTGCCCTCTGGGAGGCGCTACAGGAGCCTCTCAGCCTGCACCACCAGACTCTCTAACAGCTTCATCCACCAATAGATTGTTGAACTCTCTCCCCTCTCCACCCACAATCATCACTCCCACTTGAACTCATCCCCCCAAAACGCACACACAGAGCACCTCACCCAGTCCATCTCTCCTTATTAGAACTGTTTTTTTGCACTTAAACCTTCTGTCTTTGCACCAGAACCATCTACACTATAACCATCTGTACCTGTACCCATGAGCTCTTTTGCACAACTACCACCGGCACTGTTGTAATACAATGTTATGTTATGTAATGTAATGCACTATCCCACATCATTTTCTACTGATTATTTATTTATGTTAGTATCTATTATGATATGGCTGTAATTCCCTATTCTACTCATCTGGTCCACTGGTCTATTTGCACTAACTGTTCTGATTGCAGACCCAAATGTTTGTATGGTAATGTTGTGTCTTGTCTGCCCACTGGTTAGCGAGGAACGCAATTTCGATACCCTTATATGTTTTGTACATGTAAAGGTATTGACAATAAAGCTGACCTTGACCTTGACCTTGTTTGGTCAAGGTCACACTGCCAAACTCAGGCCTGGGGAGAAAAATCTGGCCCGCAGTGTCATTGTATTTGTACCCCAAGATCATATCACATGTGTGCTAGAGCTAGCCTAGTGCAGGGGTGTCCACACTTTGTTGTCTACTTTCCAAATGACCAGGTTGAAGTGATCTACCCAGAAAATCTACCTAGAAAACTCTAAATACTGTATATTTACCTATAAAAACTGCATAGCTTACTCTCTACATTTACATATAACATATATTTGTTATACTGTCTGACTATGGGTTGTGAATACACAAAGTTAGAGCACCTACATTTGTTTTGTTTCGGTTTGTTGTTGTTGACATCAGAAAGAAGTGGAAAGGCTACAGATAAAGGGAACAAGAAACAAAACACTAATGGTGCTGTGATTCTAATTTAATTTGGTTATTCCAGATTCAATGTTTACTCAAAATTAGTATTTGTTTCACTATAAAAAAAAATCCACACCCAGATCTGGAGAGAAGGGAGAACAACTGACTGAGTCTTTGGCAACTAAGTCTTCAATAAATGAAGTTTGGCCGCAACTTGGTCCAAGTTTTTACTTTTGTCCCTCTGTGAATTAAGACTTTGAGAGTCCTGTTGTATGGTGTCTCTTTGTTATTGTTGTCAGTTTGTTATTGTTACTTTGGAATTCTGGATAATAGTACCTGCATCAGTTAAGGTTGGGGATGAGATCTGTTGATGTTTGTTATGCTGGATGTCTGTTCTAACACGTACAGTAGGTGGAGCTGAACGGCAGCAGCCACTTCTCCGTCTTCCACTGCTGTTTTGGAAATTTGACTTCACTGTAGTGAAACAACACCAGTTTTAATAAGTTGGAGGGAAAAAAAGGATTTCGAATTTTATTGATTACTGTGGCGTATCATTCAAGAAAATTAAGCCTCTGCATTTAAAACATCATCATAGTGAGCATGGGGGCAGCCAGCTGAGCCAGCGCCAGAGAATGTGGGGGGAATTTACCTTGCTGAAGGGCACCTCAACGGTAACTTGGCGGTAGAGGGATTCGAACTGGGGGCCTTGCGAACCCAAGTCTGTTTTCTAACGGCACTAACTGCCAATATGCACATTATTATAGGGAGGAGTAGGTAAGTGTTTCAGGAATGTGGTGTTTTATTTTGTAAGGAATGTCAATGGTGCTTTTTGAGTATTTTGGAGAAAATAGAGAAAGCATCTTTGTCTTGGTTTTAAATAAATTTTTAATAAACCGAAACATGTTTTTCGGACAGACACAGGTACAATTTCACACTCTGCAGCGAAGCTGCCGTTCTCACAAAAGTAAAGTACATTTTCGATTGAAGGTCAGTCATTTTGTGGAATTTTGTAAAGAACAGTGAATAAACATCTGTAGTAGTTCCTTCGTCTTCTTTTTCTCTGCTGACAAACACAAGTGTCTTCTTCAGACAATCTTCTTCAGTAGACAAAATACACAGAAGAATCTACGACTATTCCCTTTAGAGAGGGTTGCTCTAGTGGCATGCTCGCATGCACCAGTTTCACGCCGTTCGGCTTTTATTTTATTAATTAGAATACTCCAACGAGATGTCCAGTGACAACTCCCCTCCTCAGAATGCAATGACAACCCATTGCACTTGTCACCTTGTATTAGTAAATTAAAAATAACAAGTAGAGAACATATTTGACATTGAGTCAGTCAGAGTTCATTCCTCAAAGATCTGACGCGTCGTCTCTAGCTGCTGATTTTCGTCAGCATCTTGTTAATGGCCTGCTTGACGTGCGTGGTCGAGCTGCGACGTCTGGCTTTCCCCTGCACTGCTTTGCGACGCCTCACTTCACGACAGAGCTCATGGAAGGCCTCGGCCACAGAGCCGCCTTCATCGGCACACGCTGAACATTCGTAGAAGGCGCATGCCATTTCAGCCGCCAGCCGCTCGCCTTCGTCTGTGCCCACCTGCCTCACGTGGTCGAGGTCTGACTTGTTGCCCACCAGGACCAGAGGCACGTTCTTTGGCTTTTTCAGCTCCTCTAGCAGGTTCCGAAGTGGAATCACCTCCTCAAAGCTGCCACGGTCTGTGATGTCGTAAACAATGACAAATCCATCGCCCCAACGCATGTGACCTTCCTTCAGTTGGATGTCCTCCTAGAATGAAACGAAAAATTTCTGTCTGTGATTAGCAGAAATTCATCATCTGGAAGACTTTTTTTAGAAAGAATCTGGCAATGTGATCCACAGCTGCATTTCCCCATTGAAAATAACTAAAAACCAATTAATTTGCTCCAGTCCCACTCAACACAACAAAATTGTTGTGTTGAGTGGGACATTCTCAAAGCAACTCAGCATGTCTGCTAATGCTGCTGCAGACTGAATGGGGAGGAGACTCAGATGTCTCCTCTTCTGAAAGCTCTCCATTCCATTCATCGGAGATCAGGTTCTGATAGAGCTCCAAGTCTCGGAGGAACATCAAATTGCTCCTCAGCTGTGACCTTTAAAATTAACACCTTGGACGTTGTTGTTAACTTTATTACTTATCTCACCTGGAGAGTGAGACAGAGATTGGAGCTGATGGCTGACCAGGGATCGAGTGGAGATGGAAAGCTAAGATGAGCAGTAGTAACCTGACGTCTCCTCTCGTGAAGGAAATCTAGCAAATGTTGCTAACTGGTTATTTAGAAAACTCTGGTTTAGAGAAACTGGTAAAGAACCACTGTATTCAATATATTGTCATACATTGCATGACAATATATTGACATATTTTATTGTTATTGTTGTAAGGCGGATGTAGTAGAGGACACCATGAGAACGTTAAAGGGGGAAGTGTGGGCGTTGTTTTGCTCCCGCTCTTTTTTTTAAATAGCACACTAGAAACCGTGACAACCCGCGCCCTATGGTCAGGTGCTCCTTATGTGTGTGTTGAATTTAGTAATGACACACAAAACAGAGCTTTTTAGTACAGTGCGCCTTATGGTCGTGAAAAAACGTTATATGAAGTGGAGCTAAATTCTACAAATCACAGCACTGCATACAGTCAACAATGTCCCCTGTGTTGTAGCCCATGTTCTGATGGCTGCTAAGAATGAATGTCACTAGGTCTAAGCAGCAGAACTCCTACGCTCTGCTGAAAGGTATTAATACTCTCAGCAGCTCTATCATATGGCTACGTCTCATGGCTACGTCATTCCAGGTCTGTTTCTTCACTCCTTCCACCAGTGTGTACGATACAAAAAGTCAGATGAACTGACCAGTTTTATGTCCTCTCTAATCATGTATCTTGTAGGTTTTTACATTGGGTTTAGAACACAAGAAACATCAGCTGTGAATCTTCTCTCTTACCTGACCTGCTGTATCCAAAATCTCCATAGTAACAACCTCATCATCAATGTTGGCTTGGTGTCGATAAGTGGATTCTGAAAATGAGGGAACAGTCACAGATTATTCATTCATTCATTCGTTTTCATCTGCTCGTCTGTTGCCTGGGCACGGGGGGAGCTGGTGCCACCCAAATCAGCTGTGCTGCTGTCCCCCATGTCTCCAGCTGTCTGTCTAGCTGTCAGTTTGTGTGTTCTTTGGGATCGACTGCACCTTTAACGTTAACAAATGTCACATACAGCCCGAGGCAGAAGTCGATTTTCAGCCGAGAGTGAAAACATACTCCGCAGCTCTGCTGCCCCCTGTCTCCTCCTCCTGAGACTGATTGTTTCTGCAGCCGTCCCTGTCAGCTGCAAACAGCAACAGTCAGACGGTGTCCACCCTTCCGGGCATCTCACCGTGGGAGGGGCAGTGATGAGTTATTCAGACCTTGTTTCCTTCTGAAGGTCCACCAAAAAACCAATGCAGTAATTTTCCTGGCAGCACAGACTTTTAAAAACTTAGAATTCAAAAAACATTGAGCGCCTGAAGGCAGGAAAGCCTGCAGGCTGAAGAAAGTACTGCAGAAAAAACAAACTTGGGTGTTGATGGAAACTACCATACACTACTGTAGAACTAAAAAAAAACCTTCCAGTGGGTTTACCACCCGCAGGAAGACAACCATAGACGGCACATCTGACTCCTGTAGCAACAAATGCTTTGGATTAAAGCATCTGTCAAATTTATTTGAATGTAATTAAAGACGAAGAAGAAGAAGTCAGTAGTGTGAGATGCACAGTCGGCCACAGTTTCTCTCTGGCACGACACAATGACACAATGAGTATAATTCTCAGCATAGAAATACTAATTTCCCTGGAAAGTTGTGCCATTCTGTGAGCAGACACGAAAAGAAAAAGAGCTGATGATTATGGACCACGAAATGTCTGGGCGGACGTGGTCAGTCTGGTCTGTCAATTCTGCTGTGCAGCTAACCCTTTTCTACTGCGTAACAATGTTAGCACACGTGCAGGATTTCAAACATGTTTGATTTTGACATGATCAAACGTGAGGTGATCAATGAATGCTAGAGATGGAGCTACTAGGTAGGAGACAAAGAAGACATGGATGGATGCAGTGAGAGAGGACATGGAGGTAGTTGGCGTTGGAGTGGAAGGTGGAGAGAACGGGGTGAGATAGAAATTGTGGCAAACCCCTGAAAAAAAAGGGACATGCCAAAGGAAAAAGAAGAGGATCTTGAGGTGATATTTGCTTGTGTCCGCTACATGAGGCAAGATACATAATTGGCATGACTGAAAAATCGTGGCAAATTAAACCAAGATCGCACAGTGAATGCCCGACTTTATGAGAGGCGTTTATGCTCGGGCAGAATCCAGCTGTGTTGAAGAGAGGATCAGCAGGAAGACATCTTTGTCTCTGTCAGTTTGAGTGTATTCCTCATATTCACCTAAGTCCTTGGTGCATGTTAGTTTAAAGTGAATCTGTACAAAAGAGTCTTTCTTCAGGCCAGATGTGAGCTGATCATCAGCATAAAGGCGCACTATGGCTCTAATGATTGATCTAATGAAATTTAATTTCATCTCAAACACCTCCTCTGCTCCCCCTGCAGGAAGCCTGCAATTTAGTGTGGTACCATAAAGACATAATGGATAATTTACCTGATGGAATCTGACGAGACCCACAGACGACACTTGGTTCTTTTTGTAGCTACGCTATGTACAAGAAGCAGCATTTCATAGTTGTGACGCCACTAGGCAATGAAGCAGCTGGGACAGTATTTCACCCTGTGTTTTTAACGTTTTTTTTTTTTTGAAAGTCCTCCCTACCAACCCGTCTTTCCTTTCCTCTCCCTTTGTGTCCCCTCTTTCCCCATTGCCAAATATAGCATTGATCGTCACAGTGATAAGATGTGACACTGGGTGCAGTAATGACTACAAGATTGTGATCATCGCGTTGTTCCACGAAGAGGAGTCTGATTTAAAAATAGAGCTGATGTTCCTGAGTGCAGTGTGGTTCTGCTGGTAATTGCATTCTCCTGTGATGTTGCACCTGATATGTCATTAAGAACAGATGTGCCGGGCAGCGGAACAGCAGACAAAACGCTGCCGTCGCATTCGTACAGTCAGGAAACTACAAAGCGTTGGTTACAGAGGTTTCTGTGCCCTTTAATTAGTGTGAAAAGAAATGGATCGACTCCCTTCAGTGTAAGAGCATCAGTTCTGCGTTATGTCTGGAAACAAAATATCAAGCTTTAATGTGTCGCTTCAGAGCTACTGTGCAGTCTATCGCCTAGCCCAGTGGTCCCCAATCACAGGGTTGGGGACGGGGTTGGGAACCGATGCCGTGGTTGATTTGGTGCCGGGCCGCAGAGAAATAATGTCTCCTTTTGGCCCCATCTGGCTATTACTTCCACTTGATCCATACCCATATCAACAAAAGAACTGAACAATAGAATGGCTAGGATTCCATCATCAATAAAGATACTATATTTGATTAGGAAATTTAGGAATTTTCTCAACAAAGACAACAACAATAAACTCAAAATGAGTCATTGATAGAAGATTCTAACCCAGTGGTTTTAACCTTGTTGGAGCTACCGAACCCCACCAGTTTCATGTTCTCATTCACCGAACCCTAATTTAGTAGGGTGAGTCGGTGTGTCTTGACCTCCGCGGTGTCTTGACCTCCACGGCAGAGGCTCCACCGAACCCCTAGGGTTCAATCAAACCCGGGTTAAGAACCACTGTTCTAACCTTTTATACCAGTCTGGCAGCAGAAATTTATAGGCTGTGTGCACCTTAGAAAAGCCTTGTTGAGCCCATGCACAGTTAATTCGGGTAGGGTGATATTATAGGTAGGAAAATATTTTAGAACATAGGAAATTTTATTTTATTAAGGGGTATTTATCTGCCACAACTTAATGACTGACTCAGCCATTCAATCAGGCGGGAGGCATTCCAATCAACAACTACAATTTCAGACTGATATATTTAATTATATTAATTTCTTTTTCAATTTTTAATTTTGTGAATGACCTTGAAAATAATATTTTTTAATTTTTTGTTGAACTTAATCTTTTTATTTCACTGCAGCAGGAATGTAACTTTTAGTTTTGCATTTTCATTTCTCATTTCACACCTCAGGTTTGGACTAGAAAGAAAAGCAACAAAGATCAGTCGTAGCAAGACAGAGAACATGTGTGAATGAACACAGTGGATGAGAACAGTGGAATGGTGAGGTTACAAGGAGCAGGAGTTTAGATACTGACGATCTACTGTTCAGAGCAGTGGAGACTGTGGAGGAGAGGAGAAGAATAGAGTGGAGTCAGGATGGAACAACTGGAGAAAAGAGTCAGTAGTCAAGAGAGTCAGCAAAGGTGAAGGGAAAGGTTCAGGACAGTTGTGAGACCAGCCATGATGGACGGATTAAAGACACCTGGAATAGGTAGAAGACAGGAGATAAAGCTGGAGGTGGAGGAGTTAAGATGCTGGGATTCTCTTTAGGAGAGACAAGGATGGACAGGATCTAGGATGAGGTGATTAGAGGGACAACGCAGACAGGAAGGTTTGGAGAAAAAGCTAGAGAATTGAGATGGTTTGGACATGATCAGAGGAGGGACAGTGGATACGTTGGTAGAAGAATGATCCTAGAGATGGAGCTACCAGGTAGGAGCCAAAGAGGAGATTGATGGATGCAGTGAGGGAGGACATGGAGGTAGTTGGAGTTGAGTCGAAGATACAGAGGACAGGGGGAGATGGAAATGTTATCTCACTGTGTCAACCTCTGAGAAAGGGACAAGCCAAAAGAAAAAGAAGAAGAAGAACATTTAGACTCTTAGAGATAATAAAGTCACATTCCAGTTTTTTCTATTAACATTCCCAAAGAACAAACCTAACCCTGAAGCACAGGCCACCAGTCATAATCCTGTTGATCAGAAAAACAGCTGTTGTCACTGTCTTACCCAGTGTAGGGTCGTACTCCCAGATGAAACGTCTGGTTAGAAATCTGACCACCAGAGCTGTGGAGAACAACAGAGAGAAGGTGATGAGACACAGAGGTTTTTTTTCTTACTGCTAGAATGTTAACACTTCCTCTAATATCATCTTATTATCCCAATATCCGCCTACACACGTCTCGTCCTACTTTGGTTGTTCTGAGATCAGATGTGAATAAAATCAGCAGAGAGACAAACACTTTGATCTAAATGCTAATACCAGTTCCTGGTAATTACTGCGGACTTCAAATAGTCTGGACCAGAGGCCGTTGGTTCTTGAAGTCCATCACCAGCTGCTTCCTTCATCCTGACTCTTTACTCTCCACCTTGGAGAATCAGCTTTTAGCAGCAGAAACATCAGCATCACCAGAAGGTCAGTGACTCACTGCCTGGATGCCTCATCATCAACAGATAATGAGCAGCAGGAAAGTGCCAGAGTAACAACAGTCTGGAAATGTGTAGTGATGCGGTGGGGTGGAGAAGGGGCGCTGTCATGCACCAGGAGCTAATTGGGGTCAAACAGACAGATCTGTCTAGTGTTGTGCTCCTTTTAGTAAGATGATAAACCTGTTTACTCCCAGTTGAATCAGTTCAACTCTCGCTTGGTGAAAATTGCTCATTTGTCATTTAAATCTATCAGTGTATTTGGTGTTTCTCTCACTTACAAATGACAAACTGTGCAATCTGTAAAAAAATCTCAACAATGACATTTCTAAGCATTCCGTCTTTTTAAAGCAGGATTTGATCAATTCTCAGCTTTTTTGGATCAGAATAGAGAGAAGTTGTCTGTCATACTTTTTAAATGCAGACACAGACAAAGTCCATCTGATTTTCCCTGAGAATGTGCTCCATGCATCCTGAATTCCTGATGAACAGAACAGCCAATGGGGTGTGAAGTCCTTTGCTCATTAGAGGTAACCGTATCTCCTGCCTTTCACTGCCACTGGAAAGAAATGTACACATAGTAGAAAGGAGTCTTTGTGGGCGTGCGTGAATATGGACATTGTGGCCCAGATCCACTGCAGGATCGCACAAGGAATGGTGAGCACTGTACCAGTGAGATGACCAGGTGACGGAGGCAGGTGATGCAGTGCGAGGAGAACGGATAGCAGTCCCATTGTACCTATAACACTACTAAAGCCCTGCTGCTGCTTCATTCACTCCTCAAATACAGCAGGACATGAGTGAAAATCACCGGCCCTCCCACACCCCCTTCACCGTCCTTTCTTTGTAAAAGTTGCGCCGTTGGTGCAGGGCTGCGATCATGTTCCTCCACCTACAAACAGAAAAGAAGGAACTTTCCAGAACCTGATATTCCTCCACAAACACTGCAGCCCAAGACTGGGCTGTAACAGAGATCAGATTTTTATCAAATGTCTCACACAGTCCAGACTTCACAGGACAGAGCAGCGCCAAGTCCCCAAATTTACGTCAAACCAGCAACTGGTGGGCGTCGCCTGCTAAGATCTGCAGTGATCTAATCACATTAGCAGCCAGAGGGTCGGACACAAGGCAGTAAAAAAAAAAGACAATTAGTGTCCTGGCTCCTTCTCAGCGTTTCTTATTGAACTGCTTTCATTGGTTCCCGATAAAGCTCTGTTGGACACCAAGGGCTACTCTGACACTATGTCCAATATAAGACTCCCTTTGTTGTGTTGCTGCAGTAAACTATTAAGCCTCTGGTTTTTATGGACGAGATGTCCAAAGAATGGACCAGAGCTGATGAACAGAAGAAATATAATAGATGCTGGGCGTGAAGTACCGCATTTTCACCACCATAAGGTGCACTGTACTAAAAGACACAGTCTCAGTTTTGTGTGCTATTACTTTATTTAACACACACATAAGGCACATCTGATTATAGGGCGCGGGTTTTATATGAAATCCACGCCCACACTTAACGTTCTCATGGTGTCCTCTACCACGTCCACCTTACAACAACAACACACACTGCAATACAGGGTGCGTCACTCATTCTGAAGAAAATCTAAGACTTATAGCCTTATAGTCGTGAAAATACAATATTTTTTCTGAAGCAGTTGTCTGATCGTGATGTCATTGAACATTCACCAAGTTTGCACAATGTGGTTTGGCAACAACTTTCCAGTTGTGCGGCTCAAGTCGTTCGGTGTACAAAGGGTTCTTCTTCTTTTCCTTTCAGCTAGTCCCTCTTTAGGGGTTGCCACAACGAGTCAACATTTTCCATCTCCCCCTGTCCTCTGTATCTTCTACTCTGACTCCAACTACCTCCATGAGCTCCCTCACTGCATCCATCAATCCTCTCTTTGTCTCCTACCTGGTAGCTCCATCTCTAGCATCCTTCTGCATTACACTCTAGCATTGGCCACTGCTATTATCATTATTATATATATATATATTACTATTGACCCGGCTCCATTGTCATTAGTACTCACTTCGCTTTGTCAAAAATATTTTGTCTTCTGTCTTCTACAGAGACAATCAGATTTTTAGGCTCGAAGAAAATCCTCACTATAACGCTTTGATATTCTCCAGCGCTGTAAATTATTATTTTGATTAAATATTAACCTATTGAAACACAACAGACCAGAAAAGTTCTCTGCAGTTAAGACATTGTGGATGTAGTGATTAGTCCAGAGGTGTCTCAACATCTGCTGTGGGAGACAGTCTTCTCTTACTCCGTGTTTTTACATGGGGGGAAAAAAAGAGTCAAATCATTAGCCAGGGCTGTTTTAGATTTCATTGTGTATCTCTCACAGTAATAGAAGACAATTGTTGCCCTGCAGATCCGTTGCCAGACACACAGCTTCAATTAAAAGAAATGATGTGGCCCTGGCTGCCTGTGACTGGGGTATTAAAAAAAAGTCTTTCCACCATTAGACAGGAGTCGATTGCTGAATCCTGCCAAACAGATTCATGACTTTGACATTTATTACTCTGAGATAATGAGAATCCATGCGAATGAATCACAATTAATGTAGCAGCCATCATTTTCCTAACATCATTTTTTCACTGCTTTGTATCATCATGTTTTAGCGTTATTAATCCAACAGAGTAAAGTTGGGTACCGTACTTTCAGACCATAATGAGTTATGTGTGACACACACATAAGGTGCACCTGATTGTAGTGCCCAGGTTATATAGACAATCCAGGCCCACACTTCACCCTTTAACGTTCTCATGGTGTCCTCTACTATGTCCGCCTTACAACAACACACACAAGCATGCGTTTTTAAAAATGGAGCGGAAGCAAAACAACGCCCACACTTCCCCCTTTAACGTTCTCTACTACGACCGCATTACAACAACAACACACATACAGGCGTGCTGCATATTTTGAAGTAAATCTAAGACCTTTATGTGCGCTTTATAGTCGTGAAAATACGTTAAACGTTTTTTCTAGAAGATCCTGGAGGTAACTTCTCCAGACAGAAGTATTGTCCTTTTGTTCCTTGTCTCTGTTTGATACCCAGACCAAGAGAACTGTGGTTTATGGCTAGTAACTGTGAACTGCTGGCTATTACAGCAAGAAGATCAGAATAAAGTATATTTCTTTAAAATAAATTCACAGTAGAGGTGAATGTGAGTGTTAATAGTTGACTGTCCCTGTGTGTGGTGGAGGCTCCACCTCCACTCCTGTCCCATTGTTAGATAGTAGTAAATGAATAATTAAACTAAATGAGATTAACTTCAGTGATGGATGTCTCTTTAATATGTTTTCGATAATGTCTACTAATGTCTTGGACAGGGTTGTAGATAGCGAAGAGTCAGTTTCCTTTTCCTAGTTCTGTATCCAACTGGTCCTTAAAGTCCAAAAGCAGTTGAACTGCAATTAAAAAAGACAATCTCGGACATGTCCAAATGTTTGATGATTTGCTGTTTGTCCTTGCAAATGTCGCTGCAGTTGAAAGCACTATTTTTTTATTTTTAAGTCTTGACGCATGAAGCAGGCAAACAAGTTGTCATGAAAAACGCCCAAACTACTTCCTGTACAGAAGGTCAAGCTACTTTTTCAGTTGTAGAACTTTCCCAGAATCCCCTTCATCGCTCCCCAGTCCCTTGGGCATGTCAGCGTCCCAGACAACAAAACATCAAAACCCAGTGGAACAGCAACACTGACGAAAGTGACGTGTCTAATTTGGTGATCTGTTTGTGTATCCATGTGGAGCAGTGATTGTTGGGAGTCAAACCGTCCACCACCCTCCCATCCAAACATAAGTGAGATGGAGTCGAGCATGTTGCCTTATCTGACTGCAGCTCCACAGTCAGACTTCATTGGTATTTACTCTGGGCTGTGGCCAGTAGGTTGCAAGGATGGATGTGGGAATTAGGAAGTCAGCAGAGTAACATCAACACACAAGGCAACAGTAAACATGTCATCTCCCATAAGAAATGGAATTACTGGCCCGGCCAATCAGGGGAAAAAATAGCCGTCTCGGGAATTCTGGGTAATATCCATACAAGGGTCAGCAGTGAAAACTAACAACAATTTTTCTTAGAAATTCTTGTCCTTTATTTAAAAGTACAGCGTTTTTATAAAATGATCTGCACTGAAACCAGCTGTGTATCTGCAGACTGGACGGTGGTGAGAAGTTTGTTAGTCTGTGAGCCTCATTGAACAGTCAACTATGTAAGTGAACCATCAACTCTCTTCTCCTCCCCCTGGTTTCTGCATCACTGCTCCCCTTGTTACTGAGCTACTGTACGTCTGACAGCTGGTCCAGCCTGTAAAATGAATGAGCGTCTGAGCAACAGCAGGACCATGTGATAAACAGAACAATAAAAACTAACATTGTTGTTGTTGGTGGGGCGGCAACCAGCAGCGAACGTTACCATGTCTATTTTAGCAGCAGCGTGCTCAGCCTCCTCTCTGGCAGACAGCCTACAATTAAAGTTTGTTGTGTTGTAAACAAAACTCGCTGCGTCACACGAGTGCAGTCGGGCGTCGCGGTGTGTTTTCCCCCTCAGGCTCTGAGTTCCCACAATAAATAAAACCATCAGACGTTGGCAGCGTTTCACTTTCCTCAGTTGCTAAATCCCCCTTAATCCAGAATGATCTGATTATCATAACTACGCTAGTTATGTGATTAGACCAGGGGTCGGAAACCTTTTTGACTAAGAGAGCCAAAAAAAAACACACATTTTAAAAACCAATCACCTGAGAGCTATTTTGTTTTTTTTAGAACTTTATTAATGCTTTGGGAGTATCCTTTAGGAAATTATGCCTCTGCAATTAACCCGTCACTGTAGTGATTGGGGGCGGGAAGTGGGGGCAGTGTGTGGGTGCACGGTGTTTGCTGGGTATTTCAATGGGGCGTGGCGTGTGTCGACGTATCGTTTTGTATTTGACTGCTTCATCGATTTAATTTTATTTTTGAAAATTAGAGAGTGATTTGTGAGAGAAGACAGTCAGTGGCCTAGTGGGTAAGGAAGGAACGGTGTGCAAAGTGCCTGGTTCGAATCCCGGCTTAACGTTACCACTTAGTCCACTGAGCAATGTCACAATGACAAGGAGTTGGCTTTCCTTTCCTTCCTTCCTTTCCTAAGGTGAATGGAAAGGTTTACAAGACCGTTGTGAGACCAGTCATGATGCATGGATTAGAGGATGGGCAAACTAAGGCCCCGGGGGCCGGATGCGGCACGTTAATAATTTTAATGCGGCCCACCAACCTTGTCCAAATTAAATTATTTATTTATTTATTTTATATAGGATGGACAGGATCAGGAATGATGTGATTAGAGGGACAACACAAACAAGAAGGTTTGGAGAAAAAGCGAGATTGGGATGGTTTGGACATGATCAGAGGAGGTACAGTGGATACATTGGTAGACGAATGATCTTAGAGATGGAGCTACCAGGTAGGAGACAAAGAGGAGATTGCGAGTTTTTCTGTCCATTCCTATTGAAATGTACTGTATTGTTCATCTTTTTTCTTTTCGCCATCCTCTTGCTCAGAAGGGTTATCTGTACACAAATGAGCCGATCAAAAACAAGGGCAATTTATCTCTTGATTAAAACAGAACTTGCGTAGGCTGTTGCATATAGTCCATTAGAATTAGAATTTTAAGATATGGGGCCGTCCTTCACACTGTAGTAGAGAAAGGACTGCCCCTCCGCTGAGCGCTACAGTGACAAGTGCCGTTGAAATGGGTGAGATTTGTGTTTTTCTTTGCTTTCTTTGTTCTGCATTTTTATTTAAATAACAGCTAAATTATGTATTAGTTATTCTGTTTACAAAGTCCACCTGATTTAGCTGAGACCCAGATCAAGTCATGAAAAGAACCACATCTGGCTCGCGAGCCACATGTTCCTAACCCCTGGACAAGATGCTGGTAGAAATCTGGATTCATGAAAACATCTTTACTGAAGTGTCAGGAGTATTTTTGGTAGGTTTGTCATCAAGTTATTCAAAAGCCTCTGCAGAGAATGAATGACTGCCCCCTTCTGTCCCCTTGAATGTCTTTAGTTGTTTGTTTGGGAACAGGTTTAAATAGAATTCGCTGTTGCTTCCTGCAGAGTCACTCAAAGTTCAGAGAAGAACGATAATAAAAAGGTCAGACCAACTCCCCTGAGCTCCACTCTGGACTGACTCCTTGTGCACACAATGGCAGAGCAGAAAAACAGAGGGTGGCAGTTCTTCTCCTGCGGGACCTGCGGCTCAGATAAATGGGACGAGCCTCAGCGAGGCTTTGATTTCACATGGCAGTGGATGCAGCAGGACAGTGGCCACCACACAGTTGTGTGGTTGGAACGGGAAGGGCGTGAGGATTTCGACAATGCATTCATCCCTTTTATTAAGTCTAACAATAGATCTACAGAAGTATTTTGGTAGAGCCATGTGTGAAGCAGCTGAGCTGAGACACTCCGCCTTAGTGGGGTTTTTACTGCTGCCTTCATGGTCAATCCCTGCATGGCTGAAATGGGGCTGCAGCTCGGAGTTGGTCAGTTTTTAGGGCAGTGGCCCAGGGACCAGTAACGGTCCATGGGTGAATTGGTGCTGGCCTGCAGAGAAATAATGTTTCCTTTTGGCCCCATCTGTCTATTACTTCCACTTGATCCATACCCATATCAACAAAAGAACTGACCAATAGAATGGCTAGGATTCCATCATCAATAATACAACTATATTTGATTAGGAAATATTTTCTCAGTGAAGACAACAACAATAAACTCAAAATCACGCAGAGTCATTGATACGAGACTCTTTTATACCGGTCTGGTAGCAGAAAGTTATAAAGAAAGTTATAGTTACGTTTTATTCGGGTAGGAAGATTTTATAGGCAGGAAAATATTTCAGAACACAGGAAATTAAATTTTATTGAGGGATATTTATCTGCCACAACTTAACAACCGGTCCGTGAAAATAATACAAGACATTTGAATATTTTTAATTAATTGTTTTTTATGACCAGGGTCATTGGAAAGCAATAATATACTGAAATATTGTGTTATATCCTTGGTCATAGCATTTCAATATTGTACGGCTCTGTTAAAACTTATTTTAATAACAACACAAATATCCCTGGGGTTAATACTTTTATTTTATTTTTTTTCTTCTCTTCTCTAGTCTCTATTCTAAATGTAAATCCCTCTGTTCCAGGGTTAGTAACCTGACGTTCACATGCAGCCAAGTATGTGTCTTCCTCAGTTCCTCAAGAAGAAGAAGTTTCTTGTCAGGGGTTGCCACAGCAAATCACCCTTTCTCATCTCCCCCTGTCCTCTGTATTTTCTTCTCTTACTCCAACTACCTCCATGTCCTCTCTCACTGCATCCATCAATCTCCTCTTTGTCTCCTGGTAGCTCCATCTCTAGGATCACTCTTTTACCAATGTATCCTCGTATTGCCAGATTCTTTAACCATGAAATGCTGTCTTTAATATCAGCAATATATGTTAATGTATGTATTTCTTAATCACACAAAGCATCAACCATGTGTAATCATTGTCATTGTGTCTCTGAGTGTTGAATATTTACTGTGAAGCAGCTTAGGGAGACAAAAAAGGAAGTACCTAATGGACGCTGTGTGAATATTTAAAAGGCCCCAATCTCCAGAGAACCGCATTGTCAAAAGCAATGGACTTGTGCGTCCGCCGATGACTCATGCGCTGAGGACTGCGGCAGCAATCAGGACGCACAAGTGGAGAATAGACAACATGTTAAGGCTGAGGATTGTTGGAAGGTGTGAACTAAAAATAACTGGTCAAAAGACCCAAAGGAAAAGGCTTCAACAACCGCCTTTGCACGTCACGTGTGGGAAGAGACGGTCAAGTCATTTGATTGCGTAAACGTGGTCATGTAACAAGAACTGACCGTTGAGTTAATGCTATTGATGTGACATCAACTGCACAGAGTTTTGATTCTTCTTCTGAATGAAACTCCTGCCTTCTTGACAGTAACTCGGTTCACGTCCTTGATACCTTTGGGTTTCATCTGAACAAACATTGAGTGTTTGGAGGAAAGAAAACTGCCTGAATGAAGGAGGCTCATGTTTCCTATTCTATCCAACAGATTTTATTCACACTCTGACCTGAAAAATATAGTTTTATCGCCACATCTCTTCCTAATCCTCCCTCCCACATCCAACTGATGTATTACAACAGCTTTAACAAAGACCATGTGCATGTCTAATCCAGAAGTTGGAGCTGTCAAAATCTCTTTTCTGTAGATATCTGCAAGTGAGACATGTTGTGCAGGGCAACATAGTGGTTAGCTGACTCAGGAAGTAGACTCAGGCCAGCAAGATTTCAGGTTCGGGTCCAGAAGCTGAAAGGTTACCACTTAGTCCACTGAACCTGGCACCACCCCCACATGCTCAAAGCTGCCCACTGTTGACTTTGGTGATGGGTTAAATGCAGAGGTCAAATTTCGTTGTGGTGTGCAGTGGTGTGGATCGCAATATCACAATAACAAGAGGTTTGGTTTCATTTCCTTGTTTCCGTCCTAAATCACTCCCAGTTAGTTTATTTGAAGATCTTCTCTCCGTGTAGTAAAGGCTTGATTTCAGCACCAGTGTTCACCAACCTTTTTGCGCCACAGACCGGTTAGATGTCATGAACTATTTTCATTGTTGTGGCAAGTTGTGGCAGATAAATACCCCTTAATATAATAACATTTCTGGTGTTCAACAAGGATTTCTCAAGTGCACACAGCCTATAATTTTCTCCTACCAGACCAATTAACAAGGTTAGAACCTTGTATTAATGACTCTGCGTCATTTTGAGTTTATTGTTATTGTTTTCACTGAGAAAATATTTCCTAATCAAATATAGTTGCATTATTGGTGATGGAATCCTAGCCATTCTATAGTTCAGTTCTTTTGATATGGGATATATATATAAGTTACAGCCAGATGGGGCCAAAAGGAAACATTTCTTTGCGGCCCGGCTCCAATTCACCCACGGACCGGTATAAGGTGCTGATACGACCGAGGGGCCGTCTGCCTGTCATCATCCATCTCTCTGGCTCGGCTCCAGAAAGTCAGAAATGCAGCTGAGCTCAAACCTGCGTCCACATTCCTCTCCGTTCACAACAAGGCTGTCATTTTTAAGTGGCTGTCATATCAGGAGACAGACGTGGCGGTTGCACGTCTTTTGACACCTCGCATGACGTTGTCTCCAGCCTCAACAACACGGTGATTAATCTGCAGATGTGTATAAGAGACAGCTATTGGTCAGTTCTTTAACTGATATGTGTATGGATCAAGTGGAAGTAATAGCCAGATGGCGCCAAAAGGAAACATTATTTCTCGGCGGCTCGGCACCAATTCACCCACGGACCGGTATTGGTCCCTGGCCTAGTGGTTGGGGACCACTGCCTTAGACAACGTTGGGGAGACAACATCGGAATTGCTATGAGAGTAGGAAGTTGGATGCTGCATTAGGATTAGTCATTCTTCCTCCCACTGTGCCAGCCTTAGATCAATTTAACTAAAAACTGTTGAAGGAGTGTACTGGCCAAAAATCACAGATCAACCCACTGATCTTAATCTTATGTTCAGGTCCCGCCTACATCTTAAATAATATAGTGAGGACATCTTTCAGGCCTAGTCAATAATGTGTTTATGTTTGTGGAGTTAATATCACTCCAAACTCAATTTGTGCCATTTTTGGTTCCAATGACAAATCAATATATTAAAAGGCAAACTCATGTTGGCATGACTTTCACTTCTCATTTGAGACGTCAGATTCTACTCCTATGAAAGGGACAAAAAAACGTCCACATTCAGCAGATGGATTAGAGAACTTATGTCATTCCTTAAATCAGATGCACTTTGATGGGTGAGTTTGAGTTTTGACAGAGCTTTGAATCCTCCTATGTCATGGACTAGAAGAGTAGATCTGTGTTATCTTCTGTGGACCTACTGCAACAAATTGTTACAGTAAATTGAAACTTACATCATTCATTCATTCATTCATCTTCTGCTTGTCCGTTGCTGGGTTACAGGGGCAGGTAACCCAGTAATATGATTTGCAATATGATTTGGGCAGCCACCCAAATCATATTGCACCATATTGTGAGCCTTCATGTGGGTGTTGAGCCCATAAGAAGTGTGGGTCGGCACGGTGCTATGATTAGAGCCCTTATCATAGCTGGTGGACTCGAACATGAAGCCTCACGTCATCAGAATGATGCTTCAAAACCTTCTTAATACATTGATAATAAGGTTGGGCTAATATTAATTGCATTTTTTTTCAACAATATATAGAATCTTTCAACCCCCATGATGCCCTCCATCTTGATTTGGACACAAGTTTATCCCATTGCACCATAAGGAGTGATGTAAATGCCAGTAGCTCGCTCATATTCATGGTGGAGTGCTGGTCCAATAATATTTTCTACTGTAGCAATAAAAAGTGAAACATTTACATTTCACATTTCTGCTCTTAAACATTGCTACTAACTTTGAAGGGCAGAAATCATAATAACATGTAGATTTATTGGACGTTGGACTCTAGACCATATATATATTCTTCCCCTGCTCAGACATGTCTGTAGACCGTGTGGGGGATTTTTAAAGAGACGCCACTCCCTACGTTGCTACTTTACGAGGGGCCTCTTTCATAAATCCAAGTTTTTTTCTGTCCAGCACAGTAGCTGTCCATCTACCAGTCCAGCTGTATTGTGCAGTGTGTGGATTTGTCATGCCTGCCTGTTTAGCTCAAGTTCTGGACTGTGAGGCAGATTCATGGCACTTCAGTTTTGGGAGAAGTAAACGACAGTATTTCTGAAGAAGAGATGCTTTGGCTAGCTCTTTTGTGATTCCACTCTCTGACCACCAGACAAACTCGGTGGAGTATGAAGAGCAACCGGACCAGTTGTTTCCTGTGCACACCCTGTGGATTCAAAGTAAATACGTGTTCCCTAGTCCTGCAAACTTCAGCATTTGGAAATATCTTTTTAGAAGCAAAATATGTTTAATTCTAGGGGCGAGGGTGGCCTAGTGGTTAACGAATTAGACTTGGGTCCGTTCAGTTTCAGGTGGTTTGAATCCTCCAACTGCCTCATTGCCACTAATGTGTAATGAGCTTGTCAACACCTGCACCCACCGCTCCCTGGGTGATTGATAAGTTATGAAGTTAAAGGTATTCCATTTGGGGACAACAGTTTGACATGTGACTATATGACCTCCAATCTGAGCACATAAGCAATTCCATGTTTACATCAATTGTTGTAATTATTACTTCCCAAGTTATAATCACAAAACTGAAAAAGTATTTAATTCAACTTGTTTTAATGATTTGTTTACAGAATGGTTAAGTCATTCCTTGGTATCTGTTCGGAAAATTAGCCCAAGCCCAGCAGAGACTCTAAAACACAACGGGAAAAAGGACAGCAACTCAAAGCAATTAGCTCTAAGATGCTGAGAGCCTTGAGTTGAGTTGAGAACTATGGAATCAATTTTTATCTCTAGTACAGGACATTTGCTCTTTGTCTTGGTCCTCGCTGGACTCCACCAATGTTTTATTCCCCTGTTTTTGTTGTTGTTTCCATTGATTTGCCCGGTCAATAGGACAGTCCTCCTTTGTTGTTATTGGTCCACGGTGCATTTCTTTGTACTGTGCGTATTCCAAGAGGCCAGACGGAAATGGAACAATTTCAACCTATTTCCCAAAGTCATAAGGTTTCCCGGAGCTGAATCGATAAACTGAAAGACTGGACAAGTTTATTGATATTCTCTTGCTTTCCTAGTTTAATGTGCTGTGTTAGTAAATATAGTATAAATGTAGCAAATGACAATATGTTTCTTGGGCTAATGAAACAAAAAAAACGTCCATAATTTTCCATCAGGGAAACCTAAGAGGATAGTGAATCTAATAGTGCAGGACTAACACACAGCTAGACCTAGCCTTGTCTCTATGGCAGGGGTCTCAAACCCCCGGCCCGCGGGCCATTTACGGCCCATGGAATGATATTTTGCGGCCCCCACCTTGATGTGAAAGTTGAATTTATAATGATATTTTATAGTTTTGTACTGTACTCAACATTTTATGGTAAATCCTATACTTATTAAAATCCTGATGCAGAGCCTCCCTCCGGTTCAGTGTTGTATTACACAGAATCTATGGGAAACTGATTTTTTTATTACATTTTTTCTTTTGTATTGAACACTGAAGGCTGACGCAGCCCTTCAGTGAAATGATAGTGTGGGTGGTGGCCTTCAACTTATTTGAGTTTGAGACCAGAAAGACCAAACTATCACCCTCTCCCACTGAGTACGGCCTGTTTTAAAGCTAATATTTGGATGCCGTGTCAGTCTAGCTATTCGCATAGTTTGTAGTCACTGCTAAATCTGTCCACGGCACATGCAGTAGAACATACTGCAGTACAGGGAGGTAGAAGGTCAGCTGTCATCAACCGTATACGACAACACGTGGTCGGTCAGACTCAGAACCAGCTCAGATCAAAGAAAACTCTGTGAGTGATTTCACTTTAGTGCTTAGTTAAAGCAGATGTTTTCAATGATTTATCACCTGAAACCTCTTTAAGCTCAGGGGAAGTGACCACGCAGGCTTAACAGGGATTTAGTGTATACATTTACCATTAGGTAAAGCTCACTCCAACACAAGTTTCTTAAAAAAAAATCTACCTAGCAACCCTTTCTAGTGTTTTCTGCTTCTCACATTTTACTCAAGAAACACAGACATGTTGAACAATCTGAAAAGTCCAAACAGTCAGTTGGCAAAACAATGTGATTAAAGGGCTTTTATCCACAGATCTTAGGTCTTCCATTCCAGAATGTTGGAGAAGGACAGACCCAAACTGCCTGACTGCCTCCACCCTCTAAACTGCAGGTAATGATGAAGGTACTCGTCCCAATGGAACAGTACCGGTGTTGTGCTCCTCCAGCTTTTTAATGACCTCCTCCAATATGGACCAAATCCCACACTGCTGATCGAGACACAGAAGCAATATGTCTTGGTTTGTATGTGGCAGGAACCGTGTGGTCTGTGTTACTGCTCCAGCAAGTGGAGAAAACACACAAAGATGCTGTTGGTGATGGTGCTGCAATAAACCCACACAGTAATGACTCAGGAGACGTGCCTGTAGGAGCGAAGGTATTCTAGTCTGACTAAAAACAACCCCTTACTGGGTGACAATTCAGCTCTCAACATCAGACTCCAGGCGTGTGTGTCTGGCCAACAATACAATATATTGCAATACAGTGCTGTACGTCAGAGAATGCCTGTTACCTGACTTGCCGACTCCTGCTCTGCCGAAGACAGCCAGTTTAACCTCCGGACTCTTGGCCATAGCAGCAGCTGTGACCGGCGAAGCTCAGTGAGCCAATCAGTGAGCTCCTAGTTCAACCATCCATCCAGGAGAGTCTGAGGGAGGAGAGGAGGAGGTCAGAGGATGATGACATTAGTGAGTTCATTGATGACATGATGATCCACAGACTTTTACATCTCTCACTGTCAGGCTTGATGGGTAAAACACAACCAGCAACGTGTCCCGATGTTCATGGCGGGTGAGACTCCCACCGATTCAGATCTATACATATATGAAGCCTAAAGTTGATCATTTACTAGTTTACCTCAGTGACTTCTAGGGCTGGGTATTGAATAAAATTTTCGAAATTGATTCGATTCAATTCACGATTCGCTTCGGTTTTCGATTCAGTTTTTGTCATATCAATTATAGTTCGGTACCAACGTTATTCTCAGAAGAATCAAAGCTAAAATTGAAATTGATTCAATCCATTTGCCAGTAAAAAATTATTTTTTTTACATTTATTTCCATCACAAATTTACAAGGCAGTCATATTAATCCATCGTGCATTTTTATTTAACATGACTTGACCCAAACTTACAAGGCAGACTCTAGTTTTAGATTTGAGATTTAAGTGCCATGTTGTTTTTACATTTGTTTTACATGCGAGTGTGTTAACTCGCACGTAACCACGTAAATACGTAATCACCTGTGCATGAGTTCACGTAAAGTTGTTGGGAAAAGAAGGGAAAAAAAAAGGTAGATTTTTGGATTTATGAATCAATATCGTCCTATTAACAAAAAAATCGATTAAAATCAATTAATCCATTTTTTTAACCCAGCCCTAGTGACTTCTGTATCTGTTACATCTCTGGTTACTGTCCTTTACGGAAAAAATCTTATCTTAATCTTAGGAATCATTTGTTCCTAAATCAGTTTTCAACACATATCATTCTGCAAAAGTTGTACATACAGACCTTACTATTCCTGTAGAGATTTAATAAACCCAAGGTGAGGACCCTCTCCCCCTACACACTCTCCATGTGATGGAGATAACCCACACAGAGCCCAGACATAATAAAGTCTCAGTGTAGAGCACCAGAGTGAGATCCTGGTTAAAAAAAAAAAAAGACACTGAGGTCAGTGTGTTCTGTTCAACCCTTCACTGCCTGACCAGGTTTGTGCAGGTGTGCAGCAGATGAAAAAGTCTGATAAATGGAGTTGAAGACAGAGGGAGCAGGAGAGCACAGGGAGAGAGTGAGACACAGAGAGAGTGAGACAGCTGAACTGCATATATCATATATGATATATTTATATCTTCATCTTGACGTCATCCGTACTTCACTTTATTACTGACAAGCCGACACCTCTGGTCGAACTTAACCTAAAAATATAGTGTGTTTCAGGTAACCCGACCAACCAAGAATTTATGTGTTTAAATTGCAGACCATAACATTTTTATTTCACATTTCCCTCCATATTTTAGAGTAAGCAGAGTTAGTTTGTCAAAATTATTAGTTTCAACCAGGGGCGTATCCAGGGTGGGCCCCCCCTAAAAAATCAGCGGGGCCCAACCCCAAAGTATTATAGCCTAAGTTTGATACTGAACATCATCACATTGGATGGGGCCTGCCTGACTGACAAGTGGGTGGGTCCAGGCCCACCCGGGGCTACGCCTATGGTTTCAACTTATTCTAGTACGGCAGGTTTTATATACAATCCACGCCCACACTTCACCCTTTAAAGTTCTCATGGTTTTCTCTACTACGCCCGCCTACAACAACAACACACATACACAAGCATACAAGTGTGCATATTTAAAAAAAGAGCAGGAGCAAAACAACACACTTCCCCCTTTAACAATGCCTTACAACGCACATTTTGAAAATAATGTAAGACTTTTATGTGCGCCTTATAGTCGTAAAAATGCAATACACACTCTACCATTCTAAAGTTTGGAGTAACTATATATTTTTTAAGAAAAGCACTGTTTTCTTTAATGAAAATAACTTTAAACTCATCGTAAATACACTCTATCCACTCCTTATGTAGAAAATGGTGCAATATCTACATAGTGCATAGAGGCCCATTTCCAGCAAGTATCACTGCAGTGTTCTAATGGTACAGTGTGTTTGTTCATTGTGTCAGAAGGAAAATGAATCATTAGAGAACACAATGCTGTAACGGCTGCAAATGAAAGATTCAATCTAATGTATGTATACACTTACGTTAACTTTTTTGCCTTAATGTCTAATGTCTTGTAGGCCTCACTCATTTCTCTGGCCACTTTCTAACTTTTCATTCACTGAAGATAAACCTATTTTCTAAGGATGTCTGATATTAACATTTCACAATATTGACAATATTGCCCAAACACTTGATTTCCGATACCGATAATAACCAATATATGCAGGTGATTTCCCCTGAAATGGTGTGAAACCAGACTAAAGGCATTGTATAAATAACTGTGTGCAACATAAACACACGACTGTAAATTTCCCAAAGGATACTCCTGAGGGATTGATAAAGTTCTATCTATCTATTTATCTATCTACTTCAATATAGGTTATAGAAAAATGACAGATTTATTTTTTTACCATTTTGTCTGAAACAGTCCTATGATTCTTTGTGCAGCATTTAATGTAAACAAGAAATTTCTAGTGTTGGACAGTGTTGGACATAAGTGACAGTATAAATTCAGCTCATTCAGCGCCTCACAACAACATGTTAAGGGCAGTTGGTGGCCTAGTGGTTGAGGAAGCGGACCGGGGTCCGCAAGGCCCCTGGTTTGAATCCCCTTACTGCCAATCGGTAAACAGATATTATCGGCCATCCCTACTATTATGAGTTAAATTATAACTTTTACAGCAGCTTTGTACTTCACTTATTTATACAAGTCCTCTATGTACAATTATAACACGTTCTACACTGCAGTAATATTGGGTTTAATCTTTAAACAAACCCACATAGTTCTGCTGGTTCTATTCCACTAGGCCACAGCTCCTTTCTCTGTTTCTACCTCTGAAAAGATCTGACTCAGAAATCGGGTTTTCTGTTGGTATCACGTCCGTTTCATTCTGTTGTGATGACAGGAGCAACAAATGTGAATGGGAGAAAGGCTGCTGCCCACGGACAAACTCTGAATAGTCTTTCATCCGCTTCCTATTTCTGCTCCGTGTATCAGTCATACACTGTGGGCAGACACACACACACACACACACACACCTCAATAAAGCCATCCCTCGCTTTCCTACGCTGAGAAGAAGGGAAACTCCAGTGATGGAGAGACGGAGAGACACGTAGCAAACTCTGGTCTCCGCTGCTCTCTGCTCATTCTTCTTCTCATTTATAGTCCACACCCACTCCATCCATCACCACGCTGACTCACTGTCAACATCTTCTTGTCCGTTGCTTCAACTGTTGCCACCTGCACGAGTACATGACCTCTGCTTGAATCTGAGCCTTTATCAACGTCAAATTGACAGGAACACAACCCTAATCACAGTACAGTCAACATACAGTACAGTACTACTTCATGTACGACAAACCACGAAATCAACTTGTCATTACCTACATCAGAAAACAGTTCTTCTTTTCACCAGCAGGTGGTGGTTGCTTTGATAATACAGTGGTTCTCAACTGGTCCCACTCTGGGACACACATTTTCTTGTGGTCAATAAGTCACAACCCACTCTCCTAGAATTCAAACCAATCTAATTAATAAAAAGAAAATCCTTTGAAAATCCCTTATTTTAACATACTTATTTTATTCAGCAGAATGTTCCTTTCAAAATAAGAGATTTTCTAAAATAAAACACATGGTCAACAGAAGATTCACATTGTTTAGCAGATTTTTGACCAGCTGTTCAAAACGGGTCCGTAACCCACTTTTGGGTCAGGACTCACCAGTTGAGAATCACAGTGGTGATAATAATATATGCTTTTTTAAAATTTTGCATTCCACAAAGGTGGATTAAATGGCACTCCAAATCACACGGTTTTCAACATGTCAGACCCTGACCAGAGTTGGAGAACAGGAGATGGCGCTCAAACTCTTGACTACAATGTGATGGTCATGGTTGTTACTCAGACAAATGGTGAAATGGCATCGAGAACAAGGTATTTGCACAACTGTTTCCAGCGGGTCAGATTATAGAACTTAGATACGAATTAGAATTCTCACTTTAATCCTTCATTTTCAGGGTCCCGTTTCCCAGTTGGGAGATTTCAGCTTCAACCAGGTGCAGTACTGTCTTGTTATTATCAGAGTTGGTCTGGTTGATGTTACTAAACTGTTCAGGTTTGATTCTAGTGTCTCTAAACCGGCGGGAATTTGTGGTCCTCAGCTTAGTACTGCACTGCTGAAACACCAGTGTTTATCGCCAAGGTTCCTGACTACAGTTTTGCTCCAAAACACAGTGGTGCAGCCTCAGATCTCACCAAAGTTGTGCTGAAACATTTTGACAAATTTCTGAGCGTCATTCGAGGTCAGTAAATACAACCAGAATCCATAAGGCACACTGTTTATTCATAAGTCAAAATTGACAATTCTCCCTTCTTTTATCTGGTTGGCAAATTACACTATACTGTACGGCTTCCTGTGATTCTGAGCACCGCAGCTACAACATAGCAAGTCTTGCTGACCCAAGTCTGCATTCTTTACCACTATAGTTAATTGTTATTGTAATAATTACTTGACAATCCCTTAATATTTAGCAGCAGATCACTCTTCTGTTAAAACTACATAAACACCCTGCTGCCCCTTGTGCCCAGCTGGTATATGTGCCACCGTCTTTACCCTGAGAAATGAATCTGGGTGGTGTTGCTGTGGCTGAGGAAGATTACAGACCTCCGAGCTCCAAACCCTGGGAGGAGACCTGCAGCACCAAAGGCTATAGAAAGACTGCACGACCACAGGCCTGTCATCAACAGGCAGACAGAGGAGAGCTGTGCACAGCCTGTGGATGACGACCAGAGAGAAGTTGAAGCTGGGAGAACATGACAGAACAACAGCCACTAATTCTTGTTTCTATATTTAATTAGAACGTTGGAAAGTCGTATATCAAAATCACAACAATCTGAAGTGGTGTGTGTGGACAAACATCGGGTAGATACTGTATGATACCCGTGACGACCCGTACAACAATACGATATAGTGTGCGGAAATATTTTCTTACGCATTTGATAACCTGAAGCAGCAGCTACGAATTATCCAGAAAGATACAGTACTACCTCTCCAACAATGAAGAGGAAGATGCGGCCGACTACACTTCACCACTGCCTGCTCACAGTCCTGACACAGGTGGACTTTGGACGCGTTTTATCAAGTCTCTGAGAACTCTATTTTCCTATTATTAACTGTTCAAGGAACCAAACGTTGAACTCACCTAAAAAACACCTGATAAGAACCGAGAACAGTAGGTTTGTTTCTGCATCAACCTCTGTGAGGAGTGATTGCCAACACGATCACTCTCAGTCACAGTGATCACCTTATCTCGACGTGTGAATCAGTGCCATTCTATCAGGAGGATTCCAATCACAGAGTCAGAATCGAACCCCTCTTGCGGGCTCCTCAGTGCTCCGTGGATCTCAGCTTTCACAAGGACGTGCAACGGCTGACCCCCCGGGTCTCATTTTGTTTTGCAAACCTCAGATCTGCACATGAATGCTGATCACGTCCTTCAAACCCAAGTGGTGGCAGTGAAGGGGCATCAAGCAACCGAGTAAGAGGAGGCTGCATATTCATGAAGATGGACACAAGACACTTCTCTAAAAGAAAATGAATCCCTTAAGGCTATAGAATATAATGGGTTACGTTAAGCCAAGTCCAAAAATGGATTGCCATTATTATCGGCCCGATATTAGCATAATAATATCGGTTAGAGCCATATCATATTTTCCTACGATAATAAAATTTACTGGAATCACGAATTGGGTTGTGGGACATTCACCACCGCTAAAATATATTGGTATCGGACAATATGGGTAACAGGAAATTAAGTGTTTGGACAATGTCAGCAAAATTGTATATTGCCAAATGTAATTATACTACATCCATAGTTATGTTCATTTAGATCAACATCAGACATGTGAAGATCTCTGGATTACTCCAGAAAAGATTTCAACTTCCAGAACAGAAAGATAAAAGTTGTTTTTACATGGAAAACGTCAACTGTTTCAATAAATTTAATTGTATAAGAATATATTTGTATCTTTAGAGATTTACTAGTTGTCTGAACAGTTGTAGAATCAACCACTCTCTTTAAACTAATCATGACTAGTCGGTTAATGGAGCCTCAAATTCTACCAGTTTTTCCCACAAGCTCCACAAATGTTATTCATGAAATACATAATTGTTTGCTCTACTTTCCCCCATGAACTAAGAGAGTCCGCCCTGGTGGAAGACCTCCGTCCTACAGGTTTTACTGAAACCCAAAGGATGTGGAACCCAGGATAAGAAGCCAGGCTGGGGGGAAACGCTCACCAGAGAAACGGCCGTCAGCAGCGATGAAGTCCGGTCGTGAAGCCCTGGTCGGTGGAGGATCGGATAGTTGTCAGCTCTGCTGGATTCAGACACAGATACCTGACCCTCCCAGGTGTGCGGTCCTGACACCGACAGATGAACGTAGGGTGAGCGGAATGACCGAGCAGCAGCTGGGACTCCGGGATGAATGGATCCCTGACGCAGGGTCAGTGGAAATATATGGAGCGGAGCAGCTGGAGTTTCTCACGCGGTTGTCTCCCACTGTCGATACTGCTGCTGCGCATCTGTGGTTCCTTCCAGTAAGGAGACAGCGACATCCAGCGGTAGAAGGTAATAATCACACGATTTTTTTTTCACTGCATTCGAGTGATGGTAAAGATCAATCAAATTGTATTTATATAGCCCACATTAACAAATCAGATTTGTCACAAGGGCTTTACAGGGTTGCTAACATCCTCTGTCTTTAGACGCTCGGCCAGGGTGTTGCTTGAGACATGGAGGTTCACTTTTAAATAAAACTGATGTAATTCTTTAATGTTTACAGCTTTAATATAGCTCCAGTGTTCCGTATTTTAATGTATTTTTCAAAGATTTTTTCATTTTTATAAGCTCCTACTCTCAAAGCAATCCGATTTAAATCCTGATTCAAGGGCTATGATCCGATTCAAGGACGATTCATAAAAACATTAAACGATTTGGAGCGAATCCGTCTAGCTCGTTTCGATGCTGTTGGATTAGGTACAAAGTGATAATTTTACTCCCAAGTGCTTTATGTTACTGAGAAGAAAAGAGGAAAAACAGAAATAAAATTTCAATATAGTATCTATTTTTTTGTGTATGTCCAACAGTCAATACTCCAAGTCTACTGAATATCAATTAAGACAACATAATCAACAAAGGCCCCTGGATACAGTTGGGCCCATATACATTATTTAGCCAATGTATAAAACCCAAAATCCTCCCCGTCCTGGGGAGGGTCCTCTTCACTGTCAATCACTCCGAGGTTTCTTCCTTTTTTCCCTGTCTGGGTTTTTGGGAGTCGTTCCTCAGTGTGAGGGTCTATAAGGGCAGCGAGTATTTCTTCCTTTTATTGCATATTTTCCTATTCTTGTTTTCATGTAAGGTTGTTTTGTAAAGTGCCCTGAGATGACAGTTGTTACTTCAAATATTTCAAATATTTCTCCTTTGTGTGTATCTCTGCAGATATATTTACTTCAGTCAATATGGTCCAAACACTTTGTTTTCCAATACCAATGTTGACCAATACAATTATATGCTTTTGTTTGTCCCTCAAAAACAGAGGTAAATGTCTGGGAACCTCATGTGTGATTCCAGCACGTGATAATAGGAAGGAAAGCAAACTCCTTGTCATTGTGACACCAACTGCCCCACGCCCCCAGGCATTGCAAAGATTTAAATTATTTCACCGATATATCATAACTATGCATGAATTGATAATATTCCTGATTTCTCTATTTGAACCGAAAAAGGATTCAGCATGAACACTGTCTAAATAACATAGGACTAGTCGATGAGAGCAGGCGTACATCCCATGACTGTCCACACGGTGGCAATGTTGATCCAAAGCCCCCTATTCCTCCGTTCTACAAAACTATGCATTTGTTTGCCTTTGTATATTTATCTTAAGCGGCCTATATATGAGCTAAAATACAATATATATATATATATATATATATATACATACTGTGTGTACATATATATATACAGCCATGGGAAAAAATGATTAGACCACTCTTTCTTTAATTTCTTGTCCATTTAAAAGTCTGCTTCCATTTAATCTACATTAATCTGGACAAATATAATAACAACAAAAAATAATTAAGTTTAATTCTAATTTCTGGCCATTTTGCATGGTTTCATTGACAGTGACAAAAATCACTTCCGTTCCTGCATCACTAACAATAACATTGTACTGACAAATATAGTGCTTTTAGTCATTGCATGGTTTTGTGTTCATTGTTTCCCTGAGGTGATAAACCTTTAGTGGATCACGTGTGTTTTCTTTTCATTGGTTTTTCCATGACTGTATACATGTATATATATATATATATATATATACGCATACAGTTAAAGGGCTCACTTTATCAATTAATCTGATAAATTAATATTCCAACTACAAAAGTGGTTTTGGTACACATATGTATAAATATATATCCATGCATACATAGGTGAGATTGAAATTGTTGACTCGCTGTGGAACCCCCTGAGAAAAGGGACAACCGGAACCAATTACAGATGAGACATTGTTATAATAGCCCAGAAGTTTTAGAGACATTTATCTCTATCATTTTCAAAATAACAGAAAAGGATGGACATCCTGCAGAGTCAACATGTTGTACTGCCCTCTTCGGAGTATCTTAGTATCACAGCTTGTAAACACTTTTTGTAGTCTTTTAATCCCTGTTTGAGGTGTCTACGTCCCTTCTTACTGACAAAAGTCACCATGTTCACTGAGATTTCTTGGCTGTCTGTTTCCCACTAGTTTTTTAAGACCTCTCTATAGTTTTTTTAAGGATGTGTTTAGGATCAATATACATTTGTGGAGGCCATCCTCTCTTTAACTTGAGCTTTTTCACATATGGCATCAATAGGAGGCATCAATGAAATGTGCTGTAATTGTAATGAATGCATTTTGTAATTCTGCTGCAATACAACCGTAAGGTATGATTGACGATTGTTGATTAATTTTCAAAGGTTTATCTCAGCACAACTGTCTGAAATTAAAATAGAGATTAACGTATATGGTGTGTTGACATGATGGATCATTTAGATTTGATTGAATATGATTTCACAGTGCAGGAACCCGAGGACATGTTGGACACCACTTAAATGCAGAAGACAGATTTTAAATCTGGGGAGACTGAAGACGGATGTGAACGGATTGTTCAGAAAAGTTGTCAGCAACAGTTCATACTTTGGTCAGAAATCACTGCGCGACTCCTCCCATCGTTGGCACTTCTCCCTTTTGACCGGTCTGGTGTGCGCTTTTACGCACGGCTCCAGTAACGGCGGTAACGCTGTGTTGGCGTTTCTGCGCATCAGGCTGCCTCGGGATGTTGCTGCTGTTGCTGCTGGTTCTCTGGGGGGAGTGGTGCCGGTGTGCCTTCGAGGACGTGGGACATATCACTCTGGACGGTGACGTCCGCATCTACATCGTGGACAAAAACCTGGTTTACGCCGCCACTAACCAAAGGCTGTACCGGCTGAACCACGATCTGACCGTGAACCAGAGCCTGAGTATGCGAGGAATCATGGAGTTTAGTATAACTGACCGTCGGGAAATCGAATTCATTCGCACCGAGAAGAATTGGACTACCACTTTAAGAACCAACCTTCTGATACCATTTGAGGAGGACAACCTTTTGTTCTGCTGCGGGAGTGTTGACCGTAAAACGACCCAGTGCGAGGTCTTGGATCGCAGCAACATCTCCATCCTAACCTACCGCGAGGCCTTTCAGGTGGGACCTATAGAGTTTGATCGCTGCCCCCGAAATGTAGCACCATTATCCGTGTCCTTTCTAGTCAAGGTGCCGAGAAGTGACACGGGAAGGACGCACACGTATATTCTAACCGCCATCGGCAAACACCGGTCTTGCCCTTATTACCAGGAGCCGAATGTGCGGACCATCAACTTCCATAACACAAACGAGAGTGATTACGGGTATATCTTTGGAACACATGATAAACTTGACAAAATTTTCTTTGTAAACCGAGGCGGAGAAGTGGACTTCGTGGACGGCTTCCAAGTCAACACCACCATCTATCTATTCTCCAACGTGCCGAACAGAGTGCGTCTGCTTTGGTTAGATGGCAGAATAAGTAAGAAACACATCGGGACCTCTATAAGGGGAGCCATACTCGTTGTCAATGGTTCTAGTGGTCAAACCCATAAACTGGTGGGCTCCTCGCTGGTGCCGGGCGGGGACCAGTTGCTGTGGGGCGGCGTGTTCAGCTCAGGAAGCTTCACGGAGCTGGCGCTGTTCGACATCACCCCGAATATGACCTTGTCGACTAATGTTGATCCAGACTTCTGCATGGAACAAAGACTTCTGCAGGGAGAACATCCTCAATGTTCTCCCTTCAAACCGGTGGGTAAGAGGGCATAGGGTTCGAGTCCAGATAGGGCCACTTTTTAAGGGTCCTCTCAGTGCACTTCTCAAAACGTTTCCAATATTGTACAGGCCAGAAGTTTTGACACATCTCAATAAATGCATTTCCCTTTGTTCTCTGGAGATTCTCAACAAAGGCACCAAAAATACCTCACACGGAAGTGTGAAATAACTAGAAAATGACGTCTTAAATGATAGTTTCTTCCAACTTCTTGCCAACCCCTTTGCCCTGATGACACTCTCATCTTCTCTTGATGAGCTTCACTAGGTGGTTGATGGAGTTCCCAGAGATGCTGAGCACTTGTTTGGCCATTTGCCTTAAATCTGCAGAACCAAATCCAGATCCAAAAGAAAGGAAACGCATTGAATGAGAAGGTGTGTCAAAAACTTTCAGCCTGAACTGTAGGAAAAAAAATTCAACAAGTATTTAATAAACAAAAAAAATCACTTGTCAGTGGATGTAGAGATCAGTTTGTGTTGCTGCGTGTATTCAGTGTCTACTGGAATACTGCATGTATACTGTATCTGACAGTGTATATGCCACATGCACCAGCCCCCCATTTCTATGACAACATTTTTTTGCCATACATTTTATGTTTAAGTTGTAAATCTATCTTTTAAATATTTTTAATTTTTTTTCTTATTTTTTTTTCTTTTTAAATTTTGTTTTTCTTATTTTTCTTATTTTTTTTCTTATTTATTATTATTTAAAAAAAATGTGGATTTTATCATAAAATGTTTTTACATATAAAAAAAGCCTTAGTAGAGCAAAAAAAATCATTTAAATAAGTAATTTAAAATAATGGAAAACCACAATAGAGGTAGGGACAACAAGCAGCTCCGTTCAGTCTTCTTAAAAATTGTTTAAAATAATTATTTTTGACACCATTATACAGTAACAATGATTTTTGGAAGCTGCAGTTCTCACTTGTATTTACAGTGAGCGCAATGATGTGAATTAAAAATAAGAAGTACATTAATCGCAAATAATGTAGAGCCAAGTTACTTCCTACGGCCTTAGCAGCTTCTTCGACAGAGGGAAGCGACTGTATGTTCAAAGTGCAGTAGAAGTCCAAATACAGCAAATAAAGGAGAGTCTGCTCTGTCATACACTGGCTGAAAGTTGTCCAGCACTGACGTTGTCTTCTGACTGTTCCTCATCTGTCCTTCTCCAAATTAAGCCCATGGTACTGAGGCCAAAGGCGGTGCTGCTCAGGGTGAACAACATGACCTCAGTGCTGGCTGTGAGGAACAAGGCCTGGACAATCTTCTTCATTGGGACTTACTATGGACAGCTCATTAAGGTCAGTGTGTCGTCTAAGATTCTCAACTGTAGGGTTGCAACCCAAATGTGAGTCCTGGACTTACATTTTATTTCCCGGCCTTTGTCCAGGAAATAAAATGTAAAAAAAAAAAACGTATCATGATTTATTTATATTAAAGTCAAGGTCAAGGTCAAGGTCAGCTTTATTGTCAATACCTTTACATGTGCAGAACATACAAGGGTATCGAAATTGCGTTCCCCGCTATCCCATGCACAGACAAAAATACTTGTGATATAACATTCAGTCTTGCCACTCAGGACTGATGGCGGTTTCTGAAGACAGAGCAGTTGACATGGATGATGATACATTGTTTATATTGTTGATATAGGGGCAACAATAATACAATATATTGCCATGCAACTTCCACTTGGGCAAAGTGGTTAAGGAAGGTCCCCAGTTCGAATCCTCCTACTGCCAAGTTACCACTGAGGTGCACTGAGCTCCCCGTCATTCCTTCCACAGAAGAGTATGGTAGCGGAGTATGGTAGTATTGTGAAATATCTGTTTATGCAACAGCCCATTTTCACAACAGCTGAGCATCCATGCTGCGAATGTTTTCAATGAGAAGGGAAGGAAGTTACTGTCATTGTGACATTGTGATCCACACCACTGCACACAACTAAATGTATTTAACCCATCACCAAAGTGAACAGTGGGCAACTTTGAGTAGTGGGTGGGATCGGAGCCATGCTCAGTGGACCTCAGTGGTAACCGGGCAACTGCTAGATTCGAACCTTAAACCCTCCAGACCCAATTCCTGCTTCTGTTCCTATGGCAGGAGATGAAGTATTAAAATAAAATTAATATTGTGTTAATAAAAAAAATGAATGCCTTGTTCCAACACCCTTTCTTAATGGTGCTGCACCATCACATGACACTTGAATAGCTGTGGTCACATGTTACTCACTGCACACACAGCTCATTGACGAGGAATTAAAAAAAATACTGTCATGAAAAAAATTGAAAAGAAAAAAAAAATCACCGCTCACATGAGGATAAAAAATAGACTTCAGACATTTGAGATAATATTTGTATTGCGTATTTGTGTATTTTATTTGGATATTTTCTTCTTCATGTTTGTCTTGTCCTCTTTTTCAGGGGGTTCCAAAGTTAATCATCCTTTTCTATCTCCCTCTGTCCTCTGTGTCCTCAACTCTAACTCCAAATACCTCCAAATCAATCTCCTCTTTGTCTTCTACCTGGTAGCTCCATCTCTAGGATCATTCTTCTACCAATGTATCCACTGTCCCTCCTCATGTCCAAACCATCTCAATCTGTCTTCTCTAGCTTTTTCTACAAACCTTCCTGCTCTTTGTTGTCCCTCTAATCACCTCATTCCTGATCCTGTCCATCCTTGTCTCTCCTAAAGAGAGTCTCAGCATCTTTAACTCCTCCACCCCCAGCTCTGTCTCCTGTCTTCTACCTATTCCTTGTGTCTCTAATCCATCCATCATGGCTGGTCTCTCAACTGTCCTGTAAACCTGTCCCTTCACCTTAGCTGACTCTCTTTTATCTCAGTTCACTCCTGACTCTTTTCTCCAGTTGTTCCATCCTGACTCCACTCTATTCTTCTCCTCTCTTCCACAGTCTCCACTGATCTGATTAGTTAATCCTCAGCCCCTAAACTCCTACTTCTTCTCCTCCTCTGCTCCTCGTTACCTCAACATTCCATTGATCCCCCTTTCATTTAAACATGGTTCTAATATATTATATTGGCATTAATTCAACTCCTTTTTTTGTTTAGAATCTCTCGAAGCACCATGTCTGGAGCCCAGGAGAAACAAAATAATCAAACTAAATAACACTTTTCTTACTGTTGTCAGTTCGTAGTGGATAAGAACTTCCGTTGCTCCTGTCCTGTCATCGTGCTGTTCAGTGGCAGAGGATATCACCAGGCCTTTCATAAAATACTAATGGACCCAGTGGATCATCGACACATTTATTTTCCCATGGAAAACGAGGTGTGGACTGACCGCTGCAACGGCTCGGCCCGGTGTGTCTGTAAGGCTCACTGGTAACGTTGTGTTGTGTTGTGTTGTGTTGTGTTGCGCAGATAAGACGTGTACCCATTTCCAGATGCAGGGATTACACAGATGTACGCATGTGCTGGTCTTCACAGGATCCACTCTGTGTCTGGTGTGGCTCCAAGACCAGGTGAGAGACCAGGTGACATCACTTTGCAAAGAATAACATCCACATGATGTGTGTGTGTTTTTTCTTTTTTCTTTGCCTTCAGCTGCATTTATGAAGATGAATGTGAAGATTCAGACTGGGTTTCCATTCCTGAAGACCCATCCCAGAGGATGGTGTCTTACAGTATGGCCAGGGACGTGTCCACAGGCCAGGTGAGTGATGAAATGAGTGAAATTATTTTTCCCCTTCACTCACAGATAATAGATCCTTCACTGAATTCATCTCTTTTTCAGATCACCCTGAACATTCAGACACACATGTCTGCCGGTCAACTGGCGATGTCCAACTTCAGTTGTGAGTTTTTGGCGAAGACCAATGAGGCTTGTAACCAGGGTGGGCCTCCTCCACATTTCCCACGATGCACCTGTATGCTGAGAGAGCACATCTTTCCCACTCAAGGTGAGTTATATTTGATGATGATAATAATAACAACAATAACTGTACAGAATTGTTTGGACCATAAGGCGCATTGAGCAACACAGTATAGTTTGACAAGAATACTAACTCAGAATAACTGTCAACACTACTGAGATGATCCCACTATGTTTCTTAATAAGTGGAATATTTATATACTGTATATATATATATATATATATATATATATATATAGAAGCCCAGTACGTAACAGTCCTCCATCTATCATCCATCTATCTATCTATCTATCTATCTTCATCCATCCATCCATCATTCGTCCGCCCGCCCATCCATCCACCTATCATTCGTCCGTCCATCCATCCATCCATCTACCCTTCCGTCCATCCGTCCCTCCATCTATCTACCTATAGTGTGATTTGTGTGGCAGCCATGGACCTGGTACTTGCACTGTAATTCAATAATAGGTTAGAGGATGAAGATGGATAACAAAGATTTTTCGATCAAGTCGATGCCTCCGGGGGGAATGAAGTTGAAGAAAAACTTGTTTTTTCTAGGAAGAAACTTCAGACAGAAATAGCGACCACCAGGGGAGCCCTCTGCTTAGTTTGGTAAAGGGAGACTCCCAATTGGTGATGAGGGGTGGGAAATGGAGGTAGGGTTTTCAGTTTCTGTTTAAAGGTGTTAATGGAAGGACTTCAGTAAATATTAAAATGTCTTCATACAGTAAATATTAAAATGTCTTCATACTTTGGAAAAAGACAGTATGGACCAAATCTGTGTCAGTCGTGTAATGTTGTGTCAAGAGGTTCACTGATAGCAATTTCTGATGTGAAGTTGTTTTTAATTTTTGGATTTTGTTCTTTTTTTTGTACATCAGGACTGGAGCTCATAGTGAGGATTAGACTTGGGAAAACCGTTTTTACGGAACCACTGGTACTGACCAAATGCTCAGACATAAAGGGACCAAAAAGTGTTTTGCTGTAAGTATACATCAGGTATAAGTTCAGTCCACGACAAGATCCGGGTCCTGTCTACATTTACACTGGTTTGAAGCGTCTGTTTAGTTTAAATATATTTGTTTAGTTTGATCAAATTATTATGATATTTGTTGATCACCAATGTTGATAATCGACATATTGAAAATAAAATACAAAATATTAAAACTGTCAAGAGTTTAGTTTTGTTTGTTTTCCTCAGAAACATATTTTATTTGAGATGTGGACATTATTGTAATATATATATGTATATATAGGTATATGTATATATATATATATATTAGAGATGCACGATTCTGAAAACTTTACGGTTCAATTATTGATTTTCGATTTATAATACAAAAAAAATCTGTAAAAGATTAACTGACCAGAGCAGAAATAGATGATATATTTAACTGTGATTCTGAATTACTTTACAAAATGACTGCTGCTGACGGACAAAAAGAAAAAACAAATGAATTGCTTCCGTCCAAAAGTGCGGAAAATGTCAAATGTCAATGGCATTATAACACTTCATTTTCCCAACCATCGCAGTATAAATTGACTTTTAGCTATTTATAAATCATTTTACATCTTTAAAACATAAATATGGATTAGAATTAATTAGAAATTAATTGTTTTGCACATCACATATATACATATTTTTTGTATATATATATACTACTAGTTATTAAATAACTAGTAGTTCTAACAAATGTTCTTGTTTTTTGTTTACTTGTCAATACATCAGGTGCCAGCGCTGCATTAGAGCCGGATGTGTCTGGAGCAGCAATCTTCAGGCGTGTACATGGGCAAATGAAGGACCCACAGATGTAACAGTTCATATTCATTTGTTTTCCACACACTATTTGTAATGGAATGAGAAAACATTAAGCAGAACTCTGCCCAAAGCAGCTTCATCTAAGATTTATTTTCTTTTTTTCCAGGAAGATGTTTGCCAAACGATGTCGAGGATCATGAACGTGTCTGTAAGCTGGATTCTCCCTCTGTCCTCACGGAGCTGAGGTGCAGACTGAAGACTAACCGTTATCATGTTGTATGTGCTGCCCTCCATCCAGATTTCCTCCATCACCCCTAGTGTGGTTTCTGTACTTGGGAAGAACAACGTGCTGTTGTCGGGTCACAACCTCAATGATGTGATTGGTGTGAGGATACACTCAACCTGCTACAAGCAACTGGAGTGAGTAGGGTTTATCAGAGATGCACCCGATTTTAGGACCACGAAAAATTCAAACTAAGAGTGCCTTTTCATTTGTTTTCATTTGTCCATAACCAAAGTTATGATAATGAAAAGCAAAAACCAGTGTCCGGGTCTTTAACCTTGACCAAGTCCTGGATGAGTGAGAATCTTTGACAAATTTTAAGACTGAGATGAGGTAGGAGAACTGATCAAGGAACTGAGTAAATACTGAAACTCTTATAGACACCAGAATTTCTCTATAGCAGACCTGGGCAAAATAAGGCCCGGGGGTCGGATGTGGCCCGTTTGGCGTTTTAATCCAGCCCGGCCAATTTGTCCAAATTATATTTTTAATTTATATTATCTTAGCCCTTCTACCTTTTCCCTTCAAAACCAACTTTTCCCCAATAGATAGTCTTGAAAAGGCTAAAAACATTGACTTTACTTAAAACTTTACTCATATTTATCGTAGATAACACAAATACTCAATGTTTCTGATTCTGATCTGGCCCGTGACTCAAATTTTAGTGCTCTATAGTATCAACATAATTATTCAGAGATGCTAAAGTACTGTTAACATGAGTAAGAAGGATGTTACGGTTAAGACAAGGACGACCTTTGGTGCGGAGGGAACCAGATCCTCAGCAACAATGGCAGGGACGGCCAAGAGAACCACATCCTCGGTAACACAGACAGGGAACAGAGGGAACCACATCCTTGGGAACAGGAACAAGGACTGGGGAGGTCAAGGTGGCAGGAACCTTTGACACAGAAGTGGGAGCTTTGGGTAACACCGTGGTAGTGAGCACTAACACCACAGGACTCACATGATTGAAGTCAGCTGGCTGGGTGATATGTGCCTGATAGTTTCTCAGGACACTGCGCAACCAGTCCAGTTGAGCACTTAACATCTCGGACACGTCCTTGCTCCTCTCCTTGACCTGACGCATCTCAGCCAAGGACTGATAAAGGACCCACCCAGTCCTTTGGTTTCTCCAGCATTGACAGTGAAGACTCCAGGACTTGGGGAGTACCTCCAGCAACCCCTGGAAACGTCGGAGATGGGTCTGCTGCAGGAGCAGGAGGTCCTGTCCCTTCTTTAAGGGATGGCTCCTGACGTCCCAAAGATAAGGGAGTGAGGGAGGAAAAAGCTGCTTCATAGCACACAAAGCAGAACGTTGTGTAGACCTCTCCTAGCTGCTGGGCCCCGTTCTAGTGGAGTCATTCTGTTGAAGTGTGAGCTTCGTTGAAGACAAGGATGACATGGTTGGACCCAAATGCAGTACTGTAGGGAGGCTTTTCTCAAACAGACTCTTTTCAGACTCTAAACTTCATAAATTTGGTTTGGCTACTGAAGCCTAAACCAAACCTGACAGTAATAGATGATACCTCCAAACAATACCTGACATTACCAGCAGCACCAAACATCTTCAAACGATGATCCCACGAAGACTGAGTTAGGGACAGGAGTATGTACAGTATACTAAGGGCACCAGGGGACACGAGTGAGACTTATGACGAAGACACAGCCGACTGTGATGACACGGATTGCAACACCAACACCAGGCAACAGCAGGGAAGGGAAAGACAGACCTCACAAAGGAGAATGCTCAAAATGATTGTACAATTGCAATGCAACATGATTGAACATATCACTGCTTATTTAAGTGACTTGACTTCATTGAGGTTTTCTCCATAGTTCTAACCAGAAATAGTTGACATAAGTTTTTCTTTTGGAGTTGTGGCCTTGGTTTCTTCAGTTATAGCCAAGAATTATTTTTTTATGCAACTCTAATACTGTATTTACATTTTTTTAAAAATTCTACTTACTTTTTATGGCATTCAGTTGCATATGCACCTTATACGATACTTTTGTAGTTAAAAAATGTCATGGGAATGAAAAAAAAAAAAATCAACATAAACATAGCAAAACCACAGAGGAGCATTAATTTGTAGGGAGTGAGTTTCGGTCATGGCTACAAACTGCAGGCTATTTGAAATATACTTATAATCTAAATCTGTGTTTTATTTAGGATGCCTGTTTTTAACAACACAGGAGTGAGTCTGATGTTCCACCTTCCAACGGTTAACGTTGCAGGCAGTTTCACGACGTGTGTTGTCTTGTCGGACGGTAGCTGCCAAGGCAACATGGAGGTCAACTACATCAGGCCACCTTTCTGCAACACAATCCAACCGAACATCACATGGCGCAGGTACAGTGTCTTACAAACATTTAAAAATATTATAACTTTAATTTTTATTTCCTTAGAATTTTCTTCTTCTGACAACACACTGAAATTGCAATTAATTACAACTAGTTAGCAGCTAACCTGAGATTAATCTGATTAAAAGTGTTTATTAGTGGAACGTATGTACTGTGTGATAAAAATAACTGTATTGTGAGTTTGGAGTTCGCCCATTTAGTCGATTGTTCACCTTCATTTTACCACAAGAGGCAGTCTCCACAACTTTCACCCAAATCACACTGCACCATACTGTGAGCCTTCCTGTGGAGAATCTACTGGAAGTTCTGTGGGTTAGGGCAGAGCTGTGCCCAGAGCTCATCACTGGCAGCTTGAGGATTAGAACCTGTTTTATACACAGGTGTTGTTGTAGCTAGTAGCTGCTGATTCTATGAAATCTGCCACAGCCTTCAGAATCAAAAATGAAGGCTCTTCCCGCTAGTAAGTAAATGGACATAGCCTGATCAGTTCACTCAGACCAATCATCAGTTTACAACCTCAGAGCCTTCCAGCTGGCCCTACGTAGAAGTCAACACGTAGAGTCATGGAAAAATTATCAGACCACTCTGCTGTTTTCTTCAATTCCTTGTTCATCTTAATGCCTTGTTCCACTAAAGGTTTATCAC
>JAFBJS010019613.1:47676-63130 GCA_016785265.1 Paraplagusia blochii | reverse complement strand
TATTTGTCAGTACAATGTTATTGCTAGTGATGTAGGAACGGAAGTGATTTCTGTCACTGTCAATAAAACCATGCAAAATGGCCAGAAATCAGCTCTGAAATTAAACTTTTTTTTGTTGTTATTATATTTGTCCAGATTAATATAGATTAAGTGGAAGCGGACTTTTAGATGGACAAGAAATTAAAGAAAGAGTGGTCTAATAATTTTTTCCATGACTGTATGTGTCATTTGATTGAATAAGCTCTCCTGGGTGTCATACAATGTCTGATTTGGCCCATTTTAAAAGGAAAAGTTCTGCTTGTCTCCTTGATTTTCTTCGGATTAAATATCCGAGTGAGAGTGTGAGGCAACGTATTGGCATGTTTGGCTGTAACCATCGCTGTGCCCACTGCCATTGTTAAGGGTAAGCCTATATTAAGGGTGATATTATGTATATGTGTGGATTTGTGTTGCTTCGTCATGGTCCCTTTGCGCAAGGGTGACACGCAAATTCGTGAATCGTTCCTCATTTTTGCCTAATTTCCCAAAGGTTGAAATGCACTGCATGCCACTGTATTTACACAAGGGATTACGTGAGAATTGTTATTGGGAATTTTTTTCTACAGTTGGAAAATCTGACAATCTGATGCCTGAGTTTTTGCCGAATTATTAGAAAAAGTTTTTTTTTGCAGTTTTGGAGTAAAATGGCTGTAAAGTGGCTCTCTCCCCTCAGCAAGGCTCCCAGTATGGTGGTGTGATTTGGGTTGCAGTTGTGAAGACTGTTCTATCAATCTTAAAAATGTAATATCAGACATGCCTGATTTTCTGGAGTTTTTCTTTGGTGAGCGAAAGATGTTCTGAAAAATTTCTGGGTGGTTTTAAAAGCCATGACATATAATGTACTGTCTTTTCTGGACTATGAATCGTAGAGTAACCTCTTTTGTTAAAAACACAGAGAGGTTAAAATAAAACGTGTCTTCTTGTAAGGTGCAAGTTCAGTCCTCAAGACACTGAGACGGTGACTTAGCTTCTATAATGTGACACAATCTAGCTCTATGGTCATCTGATTGTGGAAGACAAAATGAAGCAACTTCCTCTCATGCATCTTTCGCCAGAGAAGCACTTCTGTTTTCTCACTGCCAAAACTGAAACTATCACTTCTGTCCCTGTTATTCACACCTCGATTTGCCAGATAAGACTTTTAAGAACTTTCAGGTGAAGATGTTTTAACACATCAGAGAGTTTTAAACTTGACTTGATGGTATTTTCTCCTACCCTGCTTGTCTCCTGTAGTGGAAAAAGGAAAGTCAAAATTTCTGGCAAATTGCTGGACTTCGTAGAAGGGATCAAACAGAGCAACACAGAGCAGGAAGCCAGGATTCATGCAACCAGGAGCCAAGAGGTCAATCTGTGCACAAACATTAGGGAAAAGGAAAAAAAAGACGAAGAAAATTCTTAAGGACAAATGTTTTTTCTTTAATGCACTGCAGGAAATTATTTATCACACACTGCCAACTGCCAACTCAATTCCCACCTCCACCGTAACAGTGTTTCTGAGAGGAGGCAACTCGACGGTGCCCTGTGTACAGAGGCTCAGCTGCCTCCCCGACCCAACCTTCAGCCACTTCAAACTCGCACATTGGGGCACGACCGCGCAGATCACTTTAGAGGTAAATAAACAAATAAAACAAATAAAACATCAACACACCACAGTGCAGGGCAGCCACATTGACCATTTTCACATTCCATGTGAAAGCCAATAGTTGTCATTATTCACACTCTGCCCGACCAGTAGAACGGTAACACAACAACTGTCTTCACCCTGAGCTTCTCTGCCGAAATAACATAAGCACAATTCAATGCTTCTCCATTTTAAAAAAGGATGAGGAACTTTCGTATTTAATTGAAACAATTTTGAACATCCGCAGTTGAAATCTGATTTGGGATCAGTTCTGGTCTCAACAGATCTGCCAGTCATTTATCAAATTTCATACCAACATCTGCAGAGTCGTCTCTTATTACTGTTCAGAGTTATTTTAACATCTTCCTCACACAGAAAGGAAACATGGACATTGAAATAGTTGTATCTAGACTGAAAGATGGATGGATAGATGGATTGGGTAGGTAGGTAGATAGATAGATGGATAGATAGATATATAGATAGATAGATACATAGATAGATAGATAGATACATAGATTTTAATATGGTACTTTATTAACACAATCCAGGAAAGAACAGAATCCAAGACACTTTCATCAGCAAGGTCAAGATTGACAACAAGTCAAATTATTAAACATGGTACACATTATTAAACATGGTACACAACAGATGTGATCCAACATCAGTATGGATAGATGGACAGATAGATGATAGACGGATGGATGATAGATGGATGTATGAATGGATAGGTAGGTACGTAGGGAGGTAGATAGGTGGATGGAGGATGGATAGATGGACGGACGGACAGACAGACAGATAGATAGATGGATGTATAGACGGATGGATAAATGGATAGATAGATAGATAGATACATAGATAGATACATAGATAGATAGATAGATAGATAGATAGATAGACGATGACTCACTCATACAGCTTTATCTACATCATCGTCAAGAGGTTCCATCTACAAAGTTCTTTGTCTCTTAAGCAGGTGTCTTCCAAACTTATATCATCCATTCCCTTATCTAAGGGAAGTTTGAGCAGGTTCTGAAGGTTCACACGAGAACTTATTTTTCAAGGCCAAAACATCCCATGCAGAACACAATTAAAAATGATGAACCATCAAACAGGTGAAGTGTCAGTTGGAGCTTAAGCACATTGGTATAACATTATTTGCTTATATATATATATATATATATATATATATATATATATACATATATATATATATATATATATATATGTACAGGTTTATATATTTTCACAGCTAACATTTTAGTGGCAAGTCATAACACACTGTGGTTTTCTGTGTACAGAAAACGCATGACCATCTGTCAATGACCACTGAGGAGATATCGATCTGGGGCGTCCACAACAACGAACTCTTCCCTTGCATCGTAGTGGACAGAAGACAGAGCAGTCACAGCGATCTGTTCATTTGTGAAATAGCGGAAACAAACGACACAGAGATTAGGCAGTTGTTGGTGAGTATTTCCGCAGTTCTCTGCAGTATTTCCAGACCGTTTTTTTGTGCGCAACACTTCAGACCAGTTTTTGTGAGCAACACTTTTTATGTCAGACTCAATTTATCCAATGAGGAATTAAAGCTAACAAGGCTGACAAAACAAGTGGTCCTTTAGTGCCTCCTGTGGTGATAAAAAAAAACCTTGACCGAATGAATTTCTTTTGTTTTGATTGTTTGAAGACTTTTGGGGCTTTCTGAACATATTTCTGCTCAGTTGTGACCATTTAATAAAGTTGTTTTTTATTTAAATGTTATTATTTATAATTTGATTGAATAAAACAATTTATCTATTATTTAAATTGTTTTTACGTTGGCAACAGTTAGATTGGACACTATTGTTTTTTTTTACTTTTTTCTCTGTATAAATAATAATAAAAATAATAATGTTTTTAATTTAATATTGAATTATGTGGTATTGTTATTATTATTAATATTTTTAATTTTATTCCTTAAATAAGACAGTTCTGATTCTTTTATTTATTCTTTTAATCCAAAGTTATTTGGTTGCCATAGTCGTTGTGAATCTCTATCATTCTTTGCCCAAATTGCGTTGGAGTGACGTTATTTAGCGTTAGTATTTTGATTTTTTTTGACAGGTAACGTATGGGGACGTGTCAGTTACTTTGTACCTGGACTCACCTCTTTACTATTTGTGGCTGCTGCTGATTGTAGTGCTGGTAATCTTCTTTTTCGTTGGTGAGTCCAAACTCTCCGCTTTTACATCTTCTCTGCACTTTCCTTTTTTAAAAAATGAAACTGGTCTGGTCTTCCAGCCGTGTTGCTGATCTACCGACGCAAACAGAAGATTTTAACGAAAAAAATGAACAGATTCATGGAGAACCTGGAGCTCGACATCAGGAATGACATCAGACAAGGTCGCATAGATTTTTCTACTTTTCACTTTTTGCTTCATAAACAATGTTTCAAATTGCATGCTTTCTAGAAACCCCAAAAGTAAATAGATTTTTTGTCCTATATTATAGGCCTATATTTACACTACAGTACAGTGTCAATATTTTTTCTGTCTCAGTTGCAACTTGAGATGCAAACTTTCCATGGGAATTAACAGGAATTTGTTTAAAAAAAAACTAAAAAAAACCCAGAAATTTACATAATTTTAGGACGTAATTAAGGACGATCCTCAAAAGGAAACTTAAAGTTGGGGAAATTGTAGCACAATCTTGGCAAAAACAACCAGATTTATTGCAGTTGTGTTGTGTTGTATTTAACATCTCCGTGTTTTGTTTGGACTCATTATAAGAACAAAATAAAATATTTATGTTGTATATGCTTGGATTTTTTACAAAATTTCCCGGTTTGATATACAGTACCATGAAAAGTTTCACAAAATGTTTCACTTCTTTATATATATATATAAATATATAGATATATTTATACAATATATTTTATATAAATATTTTATATATATAATAAGTTAGTTGAGTTGAGTACACTTTCACATTTAAATATCTTTCACAACTCTTGAAACATTCAATAATAATATTATTTTTAGCATGTTTGTCAACACTTTAGCTGAGATCAATGCTACTATTTTATTATAGAAATGTTGTCACTCGTTTTTGCCCATATTGTAAACATTGATTGATGTTTATCCAGGGGCTAAATCACATTTGATATTATAACAGATTTCTGTTTTGCTTTGTTTTAAATGAAATATTGTGGTGTTTTTTATTGGCCGGTTGTATTAACTGATCTGTTTCCCACAGGTTTTGTGGATCTACAGACAGAAACTGATGAGCTGATGGAAAACATCGGCACCGTCCCTTTCTTGGACTACAAACATTATGCCTGCAAAATCTTTTTTCCTGAGGTACTGTGAAGTACACTGTAGTACAATACGCAGTACAGTAGTAATATGCCGAAGGGTACTCCCGAGGGATTTACACCTATCATCCTATGTTTGTTCCTTCCTAACAATCTAATCTATCAGAACACTAACACAGCTTCCTGTTTGTCATTGTTCGCCCAGAATGAAGCTCTGGTGACATTGTGCATCAAAGACGAAAGTCAGGTGGGTTTTCTCTGCCTCACGTTCCTGACATTCTGTTTTTAAAGGTTTGGTTTTGACTCTAAAAACTTTTACCATGAAGTAGGAACTGGTGCAGGGAACTAGACGTCTAACAGGAACTAGATTCAAGTGTTACGTGGTCTTTTTTTTGGCTTTAAAAAGTACCTTTTTATCCGATAGACTTTGTAAAAATAAATAATTATGAATGTACATATTTATGCTGATATGTAGAAATATATTATTACAGCAACTTCTGAGTTGCCGTTGAGTTGAGTGATGGTAGATAAAGCCAAATTCTGTAAATAAATATACATATTTATTACGGATGTCTGATAATGTAGGTCTACTGATATAATCTGCCTTATTACATGACATCTGGAAAAAAATCTATTTGTTTTGGGGATTTTTCCGAGATGTTTACCTCAGTTTATGGGTCAAACAGTGATATTGGTGGATATTGATATAAGAAAATTAAGGTTTTGGACAATATTATCAAAAGCTCATATTGGACACTTCTAATATGTATTATTGTACCTCTGTGGTGTGTAAACATGACTCTTATTTGGCTTTGGTCACCATCTGGACAGAAGTGTACTACAGCTGTGAAAAACCTGATAATAACAAGCCTCCAGACACTAGGTGGCAGTAACTCTTACTGCCAGGGTGGGATGTGAAAGCATTTCTGCCCCCTAGGGGGGCATAATTGTCAACCAGTGTGTTTGACGTGACCACAGTGAAGTGGTCTGTGGATGAACTGATGAACTGTTCAGTCAGTCACTGTGGTGGGAACTAAAGGACAATTACCTCCAGGTACTTCATCACTGGTGTAGTGTCCTGTACTCAGTGGTGAGTTTTGTCAACATGTCTGTAATGACACAGTGATGGAAGGTTGTTTCTCTTTAACTGTGACCAGGACTCTGTGAAGGTTCAGCTGGACGAGTGCTGCCATGGTTTGTCCCAACTGATCCACAATCAGTGTTTTCTCAAATCTATGGTGCACGCTCTGGAGGAGCAGAAGACTTTCACCATCAAAGACAAGTAGGACTTTTGTTTAGATGGTTTTGACATTTTGCTCGATTAGGTTAGCTTTTTACATTATCTAGTACTACAGGATCTATTATTACAATATCTACTACTACTACTGCAGTATCTGTTACTCCAGGATCTGTTACTACAATATTATCTAGTAGTACAAGATCTGTTAATACAATATATTTTACGACGGTATCTGTATACAGTATCTGTTACTACAGCATCTGTTACTGCAGCTTCTACTACTACAGAATCTGTTACTTCAATTTCTACTACCTCAGGATCTGTTGCTCTATGATCTGTTACTGTTAAAGTGTTAGTATACTGTTACTATAGTCAGATACTGTCAGATACTCCAGGCACTGTTGCTCCAGTATATGTTACCACACTATCCATTACTACAGTATCTGTTTCTACATTGTCTAATACTATAGTACCTCCAGTACTTGGATACTGTACAGTACAGTATTAGTTACTACAGTATCTATAACAAAACTGTGGGAACTCAGTGAAACTGAACGTCCACAGTGTTTAACACACAACCCATTAGTAGATTGTTTTTTTTTACATTTTCTGCCAATTGCATTGTTGAAACAGTGAATACAAATAGTCTTTTTGTTTACTCTCTTCCTCAGGTGTCTCGTAGCGTCTCTGCTAACAGTCACACTCCACAATGACCTGGTGTACTTGACGGAGATGATGGAGGTTCTGCTGAAGGACCTGATGCTGAAGAACAACAACTCTGAGTCCAAACTTCTGCTGCGACGAACTGAGTCCATCGTGGAGAAACTGTTGACAAACTGGATGTCCATCTGTCTCTACAGCCTTCTCAGGGTTAGGGTTCATTTCCAATCCATAATAACGCTTCACAAATCACTGGTCAAGTACAATAGATGTTCCACAGAGATACAAGGTTTGTTCCTGAGGTTCGTGACTACAGAATCCACTATAAGATAAAACAAATATAGCTTAAAAAATCTGAATTTATCATTTTGGTTTTTAAATGCACTTTATGGTCCTATAAATACGGTAAATAGTCAGTTTATCAGTTTATCGTATTTTCGCAACTATAAGGCACACATAAAAGTCTTGGATTTTCTTCAAAATGTGCGGCGCGCCCTATAGTGCAGTGCACCCTATGTGTGTTGTTGTTGTAAGGTGGACGTAGTAGAGGACACCATGAGAACTTTAAAGGGGGAAGTGTGGGCGTGGATTGTACGTAAAACCCGCGCCCTATAATCAAGTGCGCTTTATGTGTGTGTTAAATATAGTAATGGCACACATAAAATATAGCTTTATATAGGGGCAGTTGGCGGCCTAATGGTTAAGGAAGCGGACCTGGGTCCGCAAGGCCCCCGGTTTGAATCTCCCTACCGCCAAGTTACCACTGAGGTCCACTAAGCATGACACTGTCCCCACTCACAGCTCCTTGGGCACTAAAAGCTGCCCACTGTTCACATTGGTGATAGGTTAAAGACAGAGGTCACATTTCGTTGTGTGCAGTGGAGTGAATCACAATGACAAGGAGTTTGATTTCCTTTTCCTAAAAAGACTGCGCCTTTTAGTAAGGTGTGCCTTGTGGTCGTCGGTACATGTTTCCTTGTGACCACGCACTTATAAAACACTGACACCAACTCATCTTCAGTTGCTCTCTCGTGCAGCAGAGTTGACTAATAATAGTAGTATTCTAGTATTATGATAATTATTGACCGTGCTTCCTGTTCCTCCTCAGGAGTCTGTTGGCCAGCACCTGTTCCTGTTGGTGAGCGCTCTCACACAACACATCAACAAAGGCCCCGTGGACTGTGTGACCCAGAAGGCTCTGTACACACTGAGTGAGGACTGGCTGCTGTGGCAGGCCCAGGACTTCAGCACCCTGGTACACACACACACACACACACATACACACACACAGAGCAGGTTACACACTTCAAACACCCCTTGCTTCACATAAGAAGATTGCAGTTTCAAGATTGAAAGTTCTCTTTTGGTAATAAGGTGTAGAGGTGAAACCACTTCCTGGATTTTACAGGAAGTGCCACCAGTATTCTAAAATACTGGCAGCGTGTATTCAACTACAGAGCTCTGCTGATACTACAGTGTATCACAGTAGTATTAGTAGCATAATTAAAAAAAATAAAATAAAATTCTTGAATTAAAATGAAATTTTTGTCTAATGTTGGTTCATGTTCATAGACAAATATCTAAATAATATAAAATAATAACTAAAAATATTTTAGGTTATTTATGTTATTGTCAAAATAAAGTAAAATACTAAAAACATAAAAGGAGAGAGAAAAGCTTTTCCATTCTCCTTCTAAAAAAGAGAAAGAAAAGAAGAATAAAATATTGAGATTTATGGACAGTGAATAGCATTTTTTATAAAAAAATATTTTAGTATATTTTACTAAACACCAGAACATAATCCTTCTCACTTGAGCAGTCTGAGTTTCACAGTATAATGGATTATTGATATAATTAATATTTATATTATTGAATGTTACTTTCGTGTACTAAAGTACTCATAGTTTCATAGCCGTTTTTAAATGTATTTATTCCATTTTCAACACCTCAGTTCATACAGTGAGGCTTTAGTGTCTGTATCTTGTTCCGTTTTTTATTTTAATTTGAGAGCCAAACATAAAATGTTCTTTCTTTCTCTTTAACAATTAGAAATCTTGACTAAACTGACTTTAACAGATTTTTTTTTTCTTCCACACCCGGGTGACAATGAACCACTTCCTCCCCTTAACACTTATTACACAGAGCATTTTGTCTTATAGGAAAAAAAATCTCTTTTTTTTCACAACGTTGAAGCCAAAAATATATATTTTTTTAAATTTCAATTACGTCACTTTTCACCACTTCAAATTTAAGCCAGAAAATCTTTTATGGCATTTCATCAGGTTTCCAAAAAAAAAACAAAAACTTTGAGTTCTTTCATTTTCAACAGCAAAGATAAAGTGAGAGCAAAGTTTTTCAGAATCCTCTTCTAAGCAGTCACTCCTCCATCAGAGGAAATGGAACTTCTGCTTCTCAGCTCTACATCTGTAAAAGAAACAGCTTTCTGTGAACACTCCCCACTGATCAGAACACACATGGAAGAGTTCACAAAGGTTCATCTCATGTACCAGCTCAATCCCATGGTTTGTGGACCAGCGATCGACCTGGACCTAATAAGACGACAAGAATAACAGGGTTCTGTGCTGTGGAGCTTTTTTTGTTTGTTTGTTTATATTAAAATCTACACATTTTGACAATACACTGAAGCCCAGTACAATTACGCCTCTCTGTCCAGTTACAGTATAGTACAATATTACTCCACAACGCTCCTGACTAAAAAAAACTCAAGCAGTGCGGCTTCCTGGTTTCTGACATATCGTTAGCCTCATAGCATACAGTAATTGCCTAAGTCATTATGACATGTCATTATGACTGCGCAGACTAAATGTGCCAAACTCCTGGCCCTGGGGCCATTAATGGCCCGTAACCCCAACTTTTTTACCTTGTAGTTAAAATAGGACGTTGAAAATAATATCTTTTTTTTTTCACATTGAAATACTTTTTATTGGTCTTCAGTAATGACCAAGTGTTTTTGACCAGAAAATTGATGCAGATTCTGATAATAAAAACAATAGTTTTTTAGTTATTATAATTATAATAGTAATATTAAAAGAGTAATTAATTTTTTTTTTACATTTACAAAATCTAAAGCTTTTTTGTCCACAGTCCAAACTATAACATTTTGAATTTGTGAAAAGAAAAATATCCTAAAGAAAAGAGAAAATGTATAAAACAATAAAAATGGAGAGGATAAATGAAGGAGAAGGAAGTAGCTGAGAAGATTGTGAAAGAGGTTTTTCACTTCCTTTTTTTTCCAGGCCTATAATCTGTGACTGAATGGATCAAGAAATAAAGGCATTAGTTACAAAATTTAGATACTGTTGCAACTGATACTGTAATAACAGATACTGTCGTATTAGACAACGTAGAAACAGATACTGTAGCAATTGATACTGTGGTAACAGATCCTGGAGTAACAGTTACAAAATGTATTTCCACAGAGATGATAACATCCTGTCACATGAATCTGCGACCAGATTGATTTATTCCTCAAGGCTTGAGGAGCCTGAGTCTACACTCAGCTGCAGCAGTGACCCCGACCACACTGGTCCGAAATGTTCTGGCCGCACCATCAACATTCATATACATCCATTACACTCACAGTTCATTAGCACAAGGGTGAAGTGATGAAGACGGATTGCACTTCCTCCTCTGCCTCTCTGTTCTCTCTTTCCTTAAAAGGTCTCATGTCCACCTCCGGGCAAAGTCTTAAAAAACCTTCATGGTTTGTGTTTTTTTTTTTTTTACTGTTCTTTGCAGAAACTAAAAGTCCTGTTTGCCATGGGCAGTGACGACGAGGTCAGTGAGCCTCTGGACGTCAGTTGTCTCACCTGTGACACGGTGGAACAAGTCAAGGAGAAAGTCTTGTCCACCTTCAAGGCCAAGTTTGGCTTCCCCTTCAAGATGGACCTTAGAGACATCCATATCAGTGAGTGATGGTCTGTGGAGCAGAGGATTTAGACAAAATCTACCTTGTGTTTTTAAAAAACGTGTGGTTTTATTTCACTGTATTAGTATACAGTCTGTCCAGTCTCAGTATAGTACAGTATTGCTCCTCTCTGTCCAACTACAGTATACTGCAGTATAACGCCTTTCTGTCAAACCACAGTATATAACATCATTACTCTTCTTTGTCCAATCACAGTATACTCTGTAGTACAGTGTTACTCCTCTCTGTCACCCAATACATTTTTTTAAAGGAAAAAACATTTTGTACACACATAGGCTGCAGACGACTATAAGCCTCATGTCCCACATTCTTTTGAGGGTCAGTTTATGCTAATTTTATTCATGTACAAAGCCAGATGGTAGAACAATGATCCTAGAGATGGAGCTACCAGGTAGGAGACAAAGAGGAGATTGATGGATGGAGGTAGTTGGAGTCAAAGTAGAAGATGGTGAGAACAGGAGGAGATGGAAAATTTGCCGTGGAAACTACTGAAAAAGGGACTAAAGGAGAAGAAGAAGTTAGACTTCATCTTGGGAGACGTCTGTTCAGACTTCCTGAATGTAGTGTTTCACCACCAGAGTATGAGAAAGATGGGATCTTCATTCCTCTGGAGGAGGTTGATGGAAGCTCTGTGGTCATGGCTGACATGATGATGCTCAACACGATGAAGCACTACCAGGTGAGAGACAACAGACCGCCACCGACCTGTCTGTGACTCCCATCATCATCCACTGGATCACAGATAAGAAAACCACGTCAAACAGGAAGCAAAAAACTGTTATTTCTTATCTTTGGAAAACACCAGCAGTGAGTGTAGCTCCCATCGGTTCTACAGGTTCCTGACGGAGCGACGCTCAAGGTACTTTCCAATGATATTCGTCCTCCTCTGAGTCCACAGGGAAGTGTGAAAGGTGAGCTGAACCCACTTAGCCTACATCACAACCAATGTTTTTAGGCACACAGTGCCCCCTACTGTACTGGAGTATGTGGTGTCACGGTACGTCCAGGAACCTTTTACGATAATACGATTTTTATCTCTTGATTTATTTATTTATTCTTTATTAAAAGACTAAAACACATTTTTTTTGGGTGAATTTTTTTTCCATACTTGATGTTGACCTGTGTCTTTTTTACTCCCTTTTAGACGATGAAAACTTCACAGGGAAATACTTCCACTTGGTAAGAAATCCAGATCTAATAAACTTAATGGATTATTCCAGAATAGGAGGATATTTGGGCTTTAAAATTCTCAAAAAAATTCATCTTTATGCTCTGATTCTCTGCTATATATTCATAAATAATAGGCAATAAACTGTTATCTTAGCATACAGATCAATTAGCCCTTTTTTATTAGGTGATTCTTTTACGTGATTTACTCTAATCACAGTAACAGGGCTGCAAATCCAGACTAATGTTAGCTTTCTGTCTTAGACCAGGACAAAGTTACTTCAGTAAATAAGAAAGAAAAAGAAAAAAAAAAGTCTTATCCTGATCATAACTGTGCTGCATGAGGAGGGGTGAGAAAAAGCTAACTGTCTTATAAAAACATATATATATGTATATATATACATGTATATATATACATATATATATGTATATATGTATATGTATATATATACAGAAAAGAGAACAGACTTTTTCTAGTAAATGTATTTTTGGAATGTGATTCACTGTGTGCTCCTTCATTTACCGTTCTAAAAATGTTATGGTAACAGGGTTGCATCTTGTTGTGAGTCCATGAATCCGTCCTTTTTTCATACTTATTTGTATGTGGATTATTTAATATTTAATGGATGGGACATAAAATATTCTCCAATTCTGGAATAACGCTCTTCACCTTGTCACACAAGATGGCATTTAAAATAATAAACTCTAGAGAAAAGTGAGAAGTTAAACAACATCACATCTACAAACTAAACGTCTCCTGTTTCACTTCTTCTTCCTCCTCCTGTCAAAAACGCAGATTGATCCTGATGTGGTCGAAGACCCACAGCAGAACTCGGAGAGGAAGAAGTTAAAAGTGAAGGAAGTTCATCTCACCAAGCTGATCTCCACCAAGGCAAGTGAACGTCACTGACATGGAGGGTTTATAAGTGGCCGAATGTAAATGTTAGCTTTTGACGACTCTATACCACGAAAACAGATTGATTATTAGGAGAAAAAAATATGAGCACGTGACATTAAATATGTGAATATTTGTTGAGTGAAACATGTATGTGTTACTAATTTTAAATCTGTAAAATATTCTATATGTGTAATATTCATTTTTGGCCACCAGATGGAGCCATAATATCCTTAGTTTACCCAAATAATCTGTGAGTGCGAACAATTGTTTGATTCAATATGTGGCCCTGATGAAGGATGGACGAACAGTCGGATGTGAAGATGAATTTATTTGATAAGATTGCCTCCCTGATGAACAATTTCGATTCTTTGCCTAGCCTTCTTCTACAGGAAGTAGCACCTACTTATCTATCTGTATAAACTGTCTATCTGTATCTCTGTCTGTCTGCCTGTCTGTCTTCTCAGGTGGCCGTACACTTGTATGTGGAGAACCTCTTCAGGTCAATCTGGGGACTTCCCCTGGGCAAAGCTCCCGAAGCTATCAAGTATTTCTTTGACTTTCTGGACAATTTAGGGAAGATCAGTGATCCAGATGTTCTGCACATTTGGAAGACCAACAGGTAGGACCAGAATGGACCAGGGAGTCTGAAGGTTCATGTTTATATTTATGTTTTATTTATAGACATTTTCTCTTTATATTTAGACTTTTTCAATTTATTCAGTGTCTGTATATTAAAATTACGACTTTTTTCTTTATACATTCTAAATTCCTCTGAATATATATTTATAAATTCTGCATTTATATTCAGATAAATATGTTAAGTATTTCTTCATATCTTTTTATGCTTTTTGTGTATAATATCCTATTTTCTGTACATATATTAAGACCTTTGACTTTTTCTCTAGATATTAAGATCTTTTCTATGTATTCGGTTTTGGACATATATTCTGACCTTTTCTGACCATATATTCAGACATTTTCTATGTGAAATTCATTTTTCTTTACATTAACACTTTTCTATGCTTTCAATTTCTGGACATATATTTAGACATATATTAGACCAAATATTCCAACTTTTCCTTATATATTCTGACTTTCTGTATTTATGTTGAGATTTCTGTGTATTTTGTCTGTAAAATCCTTTTCAGACTTTTTCTTCTTATATTTCAGACTTTTTCTATATATTCAGTTTTGTGTAAATATTCAGACTTTTTCATATACATTCTGAGTTCTTGTCTTTATAAATAATGTTGACTTTTTCTAAAGATTTAGTTTATGTACAAATATTCAGACTTTTCCTTATATATTCTGTCTTTCTGTATTTATGTTTAGATATCTGCGTATTTTGTTATTTTCTCTGTAAAATCCAATTTTCTGAACATATACTATGACTTTTTCTTTATATCATTTTTATATATTCAGACTTTATGTCTTTTTATTAAGATCCCTGTGTATTTATTAAGACATTTATTGCAAAATCCAAAATTTTGCAAAATTTTCAGTACATATATTCAGCCTTTTTTCTCTATTCAGACCTTTTTTATATGTTTCTGTACATAAATTCCAACTTTTTCTATACAAATTTCAACTTTCTGTGGATATTTATTGTTTTTCTCAATCATCTTTTATTCAAGACATAAGATATTCCTCTTGTATGTTAAATCCAATTTTCTTTACATACAGTATGTGTTACAAAATGTCTCGTAATTATATTTTCTCTGCTCTGATCTCCAGTCTTCCACTTCGCTACTGGGTGAACATCCTGAAAAACCCCCAGTTTGTGTTTGACTTGGAGAAGAGTCCACAGTTGGACGCCTGTCTGACGGTCATTGCTCAGGCCTTCATGGACTCCTTCTCCCTCAATGAGACACAGCTGGACAAGGTAAAGTGCTCGCACAGTTCCACTGCAAATGGTTCCAGCAGCTTCACGGTCACATTTCAAAAAAATTTTATTTATCTGGAGTAAGAGTAAATGATCACATCAATATATTGCAATATACAGGTTTATATTGTTGCTGAGGTTTGATCTAATGCTGCAATGTTGTAATTTACCATGATATACTTGAGACTAGCCAAAGTCATATATATTTATATTTATATTAAATGATATATTTATATAAGTCAATATATTCAGATAGTGATATGTACAGTATCTATGTCTAAATATATAGATTCATGTTGATTTATGGTTCATTAGCCATGTCCAATATCTGATTTTGCTGATTTATTCCAGCAATTTGACTAAAGTAGATGTGTGTGAATGAAAGTGAGAACAGTGGAGCAGAGGAGGAGAAGGAGAAGGAGTTTGGACATTGAGGATCAAAAGTCCAGAGCAGTGGAGACTGTGAACGAAAGGAGAAGAATAGAGTGGAGTCAGGATGGAACAGGTGGAGAAAAGAGTCAGGAGTGATCTGAGATAGAAGAGAGTCAGCTAAGGTGAAGGGAAAGGTTTACAGGTCAGTTGTAAGACCAGCCATGATGGATGGATTAGAAACACTAGGAATAGGTAGAAGACAGGAGACAGAGCTGGAGGTGGAGGAATTAAAGATGCTGAGATTCTCTTTAGGAGAGACAAGGATGGACAGGAT
>JAFBJS010019613.1:11497-47647 GCA_016785265.1 Paraplagusia blochii | reverse complement strand
CAGGAATGAGGTGATTAGAGGGACAACACAGACAGGAAGGTTTGGAGAAAAAGATAGAGAAGACAGATTGAGATGGTTTGGACATGTTCAGAGGGGGGACAGTGGACACATTGGTATAAGAATGATTCTAGAGATGGAGCTACCAGGTAGGAGACAAAGAGGAGATTGATGGATGCAGTGAGGGAGGACATGGAGGTAGTTGGAGTCAGAGTAGAAGATGGAGAGAACAGACCTGTAACCCCTGACGTTGTTGTCTTCCAGAACACGCCCACCAACAAGCTCCTCTACGCCAAGGACATCCCCAAGTTCAAACAGGAAGTGAAGGAGTACTACAAGCAGATTCAATGTCAGCCGTCAATCTCGAGGACAGAGTTCCAGAGGTTCCTGCAGGAGGAGTCCAAGGTTTCCTTACCAACTTCCTGCTTCTCACTCATTTATTGAATCCAATATGGCTGCATATCTCAGTGCACAAAACCACACAGTATGAGCAGCACAGCTGAGTGTCATCATTCGCCACCAGAGGTCACCAAATACCAACATTGGCACCGGATAAAGGAGCGTGTTGTCTTGTTGTTTCAGAAACTTCAGGATGAATTTAACGAGTCTGCTGCTCTGAGAGAGATCTATAAATTCATCAGGAAATACTTCACACAGGTTTGTTTGAGATGCAGTGCTGTAAATATATGTTTATGTGTTTACATGCACTGTGAGATGGCCTCACAACAACCTTCTACCAGTTACAGTTCCTGGCGTGTTTCCCCACAGATTCAAGAAAAGTTGACCCAAAGTGGAGCTCCCACTGAGCTGACGGAGCAGCTGAACCACGTCAGAGACCAGTTTGAGAAACTGAACAGCTGCTCCTGGGACTCAGCCGAGGGTGAGACTCTGGAGCTCTGTCCCGGGACAGAGACACAAAAACCTAGTAAGGAGTCCGGCAACACTGACGCGGCGGCACATGTGGAGCTCATAGAGCCAAACACTGAGTTGGAGGATGCATCGGTTTTAGAAAGTCTCGTGACCGATACAGAAACTGTTTCGAACGATCTGTCGATAGACTGTAGAAGACTGTAGAGAACAAAGAATCTCCGTTGTGATTTTTATTTTGGAAAATAAATCCATATCCTTGTTACCTCCCCAGTAACCAGAGATGGAATTCCTTCTTCTCTACCACTTGTCCTTCCAATATCTCTGTATTCCAGCCTCATCTGTGCCCAGTGAGTGGGTGTGTTTTCTGCTGCTGGCGAAGTAGTTAGAAAAAAAACAGAGATGTATTTTCTATTGTATATATTTTCTGCGCTTCTTGCCTTTTTACATCATGGCCAGGAGACGACAGATGAAAACTAGCCTTTGGCTAATTCTTTCTTATTTAACCATGTGTTTATGAAATTCCATTTTCCCCTTTTAAATAAACTAAACTAAAACTAAAAAAGACTGGCAACTGTATAGTGTTGGAATCAGAGTTACAATTTTTTGTAAATACCCGGGATTCTGGGTATTTTCTTATTTTTGGAGGGGATTTTTTTTTTCATAATTTTACTTTTTTTGGCAACTTATTTTCAATTACCGTAATTTCCGGACTATAAGCCGCACCCAATATATTTTTTAAAGGAAAAAACATTTTGTACATACGTAAGCTGCACCTGACTGTAAGCCACATTCTTTTTGCATTTTCCATGATGAGGGTCAGTTTATGCTAATTTCATTCATTACCGTACGTTAAACTTCTTCTTCTTCTATGGTGTTTATTGGCGGTTGTGACTTGCATCTTCCTCGACACCACCTGTCTCACTCTTACCTTTTCTGCTCGAGAAGTTAGAAAAAAATACACACGTTAGCCACATCTCTGCATTAGCCGCAGGGTTGAAATTGTGTGACAAAAGTTGTGGTTTATAGTCCGGAAATTACGGTAATCAAGTTGAAACTTTTTGAGAGATTCTCATGGGATTATGGGATATAGAGTACACATTCTGCCTTTGCTTTAAAATGTGCCAAACAACAAACAAAAGTCACATCATTGCAGGGGTTCAAACCGACAGTGGTTTATTTCAGGTAAAAACATGATACTTCTCCACAGAGGCTCTGTGCAAAAAAGTTGTTCAAGTGTTTAAAGAAGAGTGGATTAAGAACAAACACTGAAAAGAAGACGTAGAAAAACCAAGCTAGCCCCGGCGTTTAAAATAAAAACACAATAAGCACTCGACGTTTGTAAACAGATTTGATTGTGAACACGTTTTGTTTATTCTGATGTAAACAGGCCAGAAAAACACGAGCTAAAAACAATGGATCTAAACGTCTGAATGGAGTAAGAATGTGGAGGGATGTCCCATATCATCCACCTGATGTTAACATTATTATTTTATTTTAGGACATTACTAATCCTTCAGGAAGTTATGCCTCTGTATTTAACCCATCACCTTAGTGATCAGGGGGCTGCAGGCTGAGCCAGGGCCTGCGGAGCTGTGTGTGGGGACGATACGTTGCTCAACGGTAACTTGGCGGTAGGGAGCTTCAAACCCAGGGTCTTAAAGACAAAATTCCTTATCCACTAGGCCATCAATTACCCAACTGATATGATTGTTGTGGTTTTTCCCTGATGATCAAAATCTGCTAACGCTCCAATAAAGGTCTGGGTTTTGCCAAATTTTACGGGAGTCTCATGTAGATTCCTGAGAAGTTTTAGATATATATACAAACCTTTCTCAATCTTTTCTATCACACATAATGTTTTTTAGATCACGGTCAACTCTACCTTCACACTCAACAGAGAGCACCGTATTTTTGGCAACAAGTTGATGAAATCAACCAGATCTGACCCACAGTCACAGCAGGAACTTGGTTCAGGTTCAGCGTTGATGTACAGACAAAAGTTTTTTTTAGCCTCAGTCTCACATTGACATGGAGTCCAGAATGAAGTACTGACATGAAGCAGTACTGACAGGGCTCAGTACTGTCAGGACCCAGTACTTAGGGCCGACTCTCTTTCTCTTTGGACCAAAGATCCCAGTTCTTCCAGCTGTTGCTGTTGAGCACTTTCCAGCTCTTGGAGCCTCTGACGCAGTGACACCAGTTCTCTCTGATTCTGTTCCTCCTGAAACAAACACAACCAAAAGCTACTGTAACGACTTTGACGAATTTGACGTCACATGACTTCTCAACTGTAGAAAAAAAAAAAAAATTTTACTGTAAATATTCTCTTTTGACTTTCTTCAATTCCTTCTAAAACCCTGCAAGACGTTTTGTTCAACTAAAGGTGAATTTGATCCCGAAAAGTCGAAACATTTTATGGCAAACTTTTTGTTTGTCTTGTCATTTTGTACGTCATGGCTAAACGTGGATGTGATGCTCACTGGAATGTTGGATATCGCTCCTTCAGTGACCAGGTGTCGGAAGGTGTTTGGCGTCGATGTATGTAAAACGGCACCAGCGCTGAAAGAAAGCTGTCCGTCCAACAGGAGGCGCCAGAAGTCGTTGTGTCGTCGCTGCAGCTCCTTGAAACGTCGGCTGAGTTGAGCTTGTTCTTCTGAGAATGAAGAAAATCTGGACCAACGGGTCAAGGAAGAGAACTCTGGTTAGTTGTACTAACAAGCAGGAGTTGCATCTCTGGTTAGTTGTACTAACTATCACTGCTTCATCCAACTGTACTCCTCAAACACCAGGAAGTTTTTTTTTTTACTTTTTGGCTGCAGCAGTTTCCAGCTCCAGTTCTTCAACCTTTGCCTGCAGCAGCTGGATCTTCTCCTGGAGCCTCTTCTCCTTGTTCTCCGTCAGTGTTTTCCTCTGTGAAACACAGTTTAAAACATTAGATTGGAAGAAAAAAAAGGCAAAAGTCTAGGCAACAAGGTCTACGGGAATCGAACCCAGGACTCTCAGATGTGGTAACTGCTAAACTTTTCATCACAATTAAGGCCAAAAATGCTTCAGAAAATTCTCCAGAATCATTACATAGTTTAGATGATTCATCACAATTCAGATGAATCAACAGTCATGTGACTCCCAGCTGTTTTTATACAGTTCTGTAGAGTAATCCTTAACTGAGACATGGGCAAACTAAGGCCCGCGGGCAGGATGTGGCACGTTTAGCTTCGTTATCCGGCCCATCAAACTGTACAAATGTAATTGTCCTTCTGCCTGTAATTACCTTGTTGTCCCTGTAGATGGCACTGTTGTCCCTGTAGATGGCACTGAAAGCCTTTAACCTTCATCATGTCATTTATTTGTGTCCAATTTTAGAACCAACTCAACACGGTTCCTGGTTCTTTAGAGCTCAGGTGTGAACCACATACTTAATGCCTGCAGGGGGCGCATCTGTCTTTCCCAAGTGTGGGATCAGTAAAGTTAAAATGATATTATCGTAACATTACGACTTTCACCGTCTTCAGAAATGTCCTTAAAAAGAAGAAGAGGAAGAAGAAAACCTGAGACCAGCAGCATCAACAGCCTGGTGCTGTGGACCAGTACCTTCTTCTGAGCGGCTGCTGCCCTCTGCAGCTTCTCCTTGACGCTGCCGTACTTCTGTCTCAGCTCCGTCATTTGTCCCTGAAGTTTGTGTTTCTCCTCCAACCACTCCACCTGTCGATCCTCCGACATCCTGATGGGGAGAAAACTTTACAATGGACGTTCCGTCATATCTTCACCGCGAAGGACCTCTGGACCAGGAGGACACCGTACCTCTCTGCCTCCTGTTGACTCCTCTCCGCCTTGGACCGAGTGACCCTCAGCTCGTCCCTGACTCTGTCCAGGGTTTCCTTCAGCCGCTGGTTAGCCTCCGTCATTTGACTCTCGGAGTGACACAGCTCCCCCATCTGGACACCCAGCTCTTGGTTCTTCTGTTGGGTAGAGATGAAAATTATGTCTGAAAATCAAGTTCTCACACATGTTCAAAGGAGGATGACGGATCAACACCTACGTCTACACATGGTTTAAATGAAAAAGTATTGATTCAACACCAGTAGGTGGCAGCATAATCCCAACCAAGCTTGTCTTGACTACATCAGAATCAAGAATCAGTTGATTCTGATTGATTCGGCATCAACTGAATCAACTCCTCACCCGCTGCAACTCAGTCAGCTCTGCTCTCTGTCTCTCTAGCGCCTCCAGCTGTGAGCTCTGTTGCTGCAGTTTGGTTCTGAGGGAATAATAAAAATATAAATAAATGATTGTCATAAATTATAAATCTTTCCGCTCAGTGATGCGGCTGAAGATCCGCTCACCTCAGCGTCTGCACTTCCCTGCGGCTCGATTCCTCCCCCTGCTGGGCGCTACGGACACGTTCTTCCCATTCTTCCTTCTGGGAATGCTCTGCCACATCCTGCAGCGCCCTCTGCTGCTCCAGTGCAGCAAGACGGTTCTCCAAGTCCAGCCTGAGGATAGAAAACATTAGAGAAGACGTGGGGAAATCATTCGACTTACGGATAGATTTTGTGTAAATTAAGATCAATGACGTACAAAGGAATGGATGAAGACTGGAATGTATTGAACTTATTCTTAACTTTTTGAGACATGTTTTATTTCCACCTCTTAGATTTTGTTCTTCTTTGTCACTTTAATCGTGTTTTAACTGAAGACATTTGCTACAAGGTGGAGAATTTATACCTACATTTATTTTTTTATTAAAATCACAGGCATTTTTTATCAGATTAAGAGATGAATAAAACCACACAGTAATAAAATAATAAGTTAAATTAATTTTTTGAATCCTTAATTTCTCACTTCTCTTCATGCAGTGCTGCTATTTTGTGGAACTCCTCCTCGTGGGCCGACTGCACCTTCCTCACCAGCTCCCTCTCCTTCTCCACCAACGCTGCCTTGTGTCTCTCCACTGTGTCTTTCAGCACCTCCACATCTGCCTGCAGCCCTGAGAAGGAGCAGAGTTTCACTGGATTAATAGCAAATTGTCTGGAAACATCAACACGACAGGACGACATTTGTCACTAACTCACTAACTCCATCAAGCAGAAACATTTTCAGAAGGTTTGGAGAAAAAGCTAGAGAAGACAGAGATGGTTTGGACATGTCCAGAGGAGGGACAGTGATTATATTAGTAGAAGAATCATCCTAGAGATGGAGCTACCAGGTAGGAGACAAAGAGGAGATTGATGGATGCAGTGAGAGAGGACATGGAGGTAGTTGGAGTCAGAGTAGAAGATACAGAGGACAGGGGGAGATGGAAATTGTTGACTTGCTGTGGAAACCCCTGAAAAGGGCACAAGCTGAAAGAGAAGAAGAAGATTTTCATCTATGTGAGGGTCTGTGCTGGATCTTTACCATCTAACTGTCCCTGCAGGACATCTTTCTCCCTCTCCACCTCCCCTTTGGAGCGAGCACACTCCAGTTTGACATTGGCAGTCTCCAGTTTGTGGGAATGTTTCAGGCTTTCAGTCTGAGAGTCAAGGAAATATCAGAATGTTGTTAAAAATGTAATGAACTAAAGAAAATAAAATCAATTAGAAATTTATTTATTTACCAAATTAACCAAAAATCATTCATATTTGAGTGTAAAGTGTCAAAAGTAGTATTACAATATTCTCTTCTCTATGGTTGTTCACACTACCATATTATGTTAAATAATGTGCAATGAATATTGAAGTAAAAGGTTAAATATTGACATTGCAGTGAAGTATGAATCCACTCAGTGATAAGTCAGTGTTGTGTACCTCACAGGTGAGTGAGTTGACGTCTCTCTCAGCCTTGTGCAGTCTCCCTGTCAGCTGACTGATCTGCTCGTGGCTCTGGTGAAGCTCACTCTCCATCCGCTCCAACTGCAGACGCAATGACTGCCGCTCCGCCTTGTCATAGAAAAAAAAAACATTGTTGACAAGAAATCAGACCAGAGGTGTCAAACTGGAGGGTCAGGAACAGGTAGAAGGACATAATGTGAACCATCGTGTATAACTGCTCAGCATTTGAGCACTGTCTGCGCCATCTACAGGGGGAATGCATACAATGCAAGGAAAGATGAAGAAGCTTTATTTGTCACAAGACATTGCAGGGAATGACAGTGAAATAATCACAACACAGTGGGTTAGAAAGTGGGCTGTGGGCTGCACCAGGCTTGATAGAATCCTTATACTGTATATTGTTGTATGCTGTACATCAGGGCTCTCAAACTCAAATAAGTTGAGGGCCACCACCCACACTATCATCTCACATATTAAAAATGTAATAAAATCAGTTTCCCACAGATTCTGTGTAATACAACACTGAACCAGAAGGAGACTGTGGATCAGGGTTTTAAGAACTTTAGGATTCATCATTCAATGTGGAGAACAGATCTCTAAAATGTTATTATAAATTGAACTTTCAAATAAAGGTGGGGGCCGCAAAATATCGTTCCACGGGCCACAAATGGCCCTCTCGCCGCGAGTTTGAGACTGGTGCTTTACATACATTAAAGTTTATTTTTGGGTTGGTCTGTGAAAATAAAAACGTAATAAAGGAACTGGAAACACTATGGATAAAGAGACAGAATAAGAAATCAATCCTTCTGATGTTTATTTCTAATTTAATTTCTTTTCTGTTTATTTTTCGTTTCTTTTATGTTTAAGGAAAACCAAAGTCTGTTTCCGTGTGGACTGGTTTTCTTATCTGTGTTCTCACCTCCAGGGCCTTCACTGCAGCCTGAGACTCAGAAATCTGTCTGATCTGGATGCGCTGCACGTTTTCCGCCTGTTGACCCGAGTTGTCTTTCTGGGCTTGCAGCTCCACCACCTCTGCCTCAAGCCCCTTTATTCGCAGGTGTAGCTGTGCCTTCTCCCTGAGTAGAGCCTCCACCCGCTTACCGTCACGAAGCAGGTCAGTACCCTGGTAGTGAGTCACCAGGTCCTCCAGATCCTTCCCCAACCGAGACAGCTGCTCACAGGACAATGAACATTTGTCAACGATGAACGACGCAGATGAACATCTGATCAAAGTTTGACAACACACACACACCTGTGCTTCGTAGTGAATGTTTCTCTCTTCCAGGATGCGACCATGCTCCTCCCTCTGGTGGTCAAACTGGGACTTGAGCAGAGTGTACTCGTACCGCAGCTTGTTGTACTCAGACCTGTACTTCTCCGCTTCCTGTAGGAGAAAAAAAAAAAAAAACGTCTCTGCTCCTTTGAGGGATTAAAACGTCAAGTGATTTCTTAAGAGGCAGTTCAATTTAATATCTAGCTTTGCATTTTGTTGTCATGGTTACAACAGTATTCAGAGAACGCAGAGATTTTACCCACTTGAAATGACCACATGCCAGCTGCTATTAACACGTTAAATAAACATAAGAGAGAATTTATTTATCATAACAAAATAAAAATATAATATAGTATTTTTTGCATAAACAGTATGTAGCAGATGAGAAGCTGAGAATGGACCATGATCTCAGACTCACTAGCAAAAAAAAATCTACATTTTTAGTAACCATATAACATGGTTAGCCATTATACAGTGCACTATTATATCAAAAAAATCCTAATGATTTATGAATAACAATTTAAATTAGTGGTCAACACAAAAGGTACAGCAACCCAATCACAGGAAAACCATAAAAACGCTCTGTAAACAAAAATTTACATGAAAATTACTTAAATTAAAACATGTCGTAAAACATTTCCCTCCTTTAGAACGTACCTCCTCCAGCTTGCTGAACCTCTCTCTGAAAGGAGCTTCCATGTCTTGCTGCACGTTGGCTCGGAGCAACTCCAACCGCTGGGGCGTCATCACCTGTTCAACAAACACAGTGTCAACACTTTTGTTCAAGTGAAGGTCAATGATTTGACAAATCAGTCTATAAGATAATAAGAAAGTGTTCTGAAGAGGTGGCGGCGGAGCAAAGATGTTTCATCGGTTCTTGAAGACAGGGTACCTGCAGCCGCAGCTCCTCCAGCTCCCTGTTTTTTTCAAGAATCTCTCCTTGTAGTTCAGCCAACACCAGCTGAACCTTCTCCTGGTGAGCCTGCTTATCGGCCAGCACACGCTTCAGTTCTAACTGTGACTGTGTGAACTCCTCCTGAAGACTAGAGATACGAGATAATACATCTGAGGTGGATCAAACCAATGAAAACTACAGTACGTTTAATTCATACTGACTCATACAGCCTTAAATTATTCCTAATTTTAAAAGTATATGACCATCAAAACCACTTTTACTTAAATGGAAACTCACCATTTGTGTTCAGCCTTGAGTGTTTCGTAGTTGGTCCTGTGGTTTTCACATTTCATCCTCTCATCAATCAGCATTTTTTGCAGCTCCATCTCTGCTCCCCCCAGCCCGGCAGACAGCCCCAACAGAGCTGCAGATCTCCCCATCCCAGGCTGCAAGTTTGGGATGAGATCCGCCATCTGGCCGGGGGTGGACGAGGTCATCTCACCTTCAAACAGTCGGGTAAAAGACAAAAAAAAATGTCAGAAGACCTGCAGACCAAGCACCGGCTGATCGTCTTCCTGGGAGTGTGTGGTGTTTCAGGGAACAAAATGAAGTATGTCATTGTTTTTCCTCAGTAACCATGGAGGCTCAGAGTCCCCCAGCTACTTATTAAAACCATCGTCCTCTCAGGAAAAGACTCTCAGTCAGCATCAAGTGATTAAACGGATCACTTCAAGGCTGCTGCTTCTGTTGTAGTAACAGGCGGTGATTGTGGCGTCCATTTCATCGCGTTATATTCAGTTTCTTGTGTAGATATTGTGTAGAAACCACAACACAACTACTGACTCCACAACAACCTCCTTTGAATATTAACCAATAGAATTCAATCGACAATAGTTTATTATAACTTTTAGGAACAGTACAGTCTGTATATTATATAATTGCTTCGCATTCTGTTGTTGTTTCATGTACTGTACAAACCGTGCTGTGCGGGTGATATTTTCAAACATCCCGCTCTGCGTCCCGCGACTCGATACAACTGGCCAGTTAGCTGTTTGATGTGTCCGTTATCGGACAAGACCGACTTAAGGCCTTCTTTGTTTAAATTAAACTTACACACTTTAAGTATTAAAGTTCGTGTTATCGTCGTCTGTATTAAAACAAATAATTACATTTTCCATTTTGGTCACTAAATAACGTCTGGTTTGAAAAGTTCACTTCACTTCCACAGACTTGCTATAGTTCCCTAATCAGGCTAATCCATTTAACTTCGTTCGTATTTCCGGTATAATATGCATAATATCACAGAATATTCACAACTTAAAAACGGTTTCGCGGTGATGAGCACTGAGCTTAATAATGTAACTTACCTCCTGTTTTGTACAAGTTTTTCTTCGTTCCAGTTTGCTGCTTTATTTGCTAGCCGGCGCTAGCAGCTAGCTCCTTTGCAAACTACGAACTGTTGCATCATGGGAGGTTTTCTCGAAACGTCAAAACATTAGCGCCGGCCGGAACCTTTTTTTATATATTAAATATTATTATATTTTAAATATTATTATATTTGAAAAATAATCATTAAAATATTTAGCATATAGGAAAACAAATTTACTAAACATTAGTGATATATATGTAATAAAATGATAAGCAAACGGTAATCAAGAAATTTCGAATTGTGTCTTAAATATAAAGGTAAATATAATTTTTAAAGAAATATTTTAAAGTATTTGCTTGGTAACGCATATTGGCAGTTCCTGAAGTAAAGAAACACAATGAATTCTGAAAGTGGACGTCACAACTTGATTTTATTCCATGAAATCACAGTTAAGCTGCACATTAGTTGTTGTTGAATATTGAACTGGCTAAATAGTCAATAACTCATTAATGGAACATTTTTTATTAATAAAAATATATTTAAAAAGTTACATTTCATAAAATTTTGCTTGTAACTAAGGACGGTAATAAAATTGGAAAAATATTTTTCTACACACAAATTATTTGAAAGTTTAAAGACTGAAGCTATAAAAAATAAAATGTGTACACCTAAACATTTCATGGACAAACACATTAAAGCGTGATTTAAAAAGTTAATTAAAAAAACACCAGCATTTCACATGGAACCTTGTATAGTGTTATATAGTGTGGCTAACAGTGTTGAAGCTTAGGCACATTTAACAACTATGGCAAATAAATATTAAAAACAATCAAGTAGGTGGCGCTCTATTAACATTCTACATTTTACTTTCACTCGACCAACAAGTGTAAAATACTCAAGTGGTTTGTATTTACAAGGTCAACATTTATATATGGCAAATAAATTACAATAAAATCTAAAACAGTATTTCCTAAATATAAGAGAAAAAACGTTCTCAGCTGGAACTGCAAAGAAGGAATGAAATAAAAGAAAAGTCAGCAAATGTTCAAGAAATCAGAGTTAAAGAAAACCACAGACAGTGTCCACACACCTGTCAACGTTGTTATGGTCGTCCCTGCAACTGCTGTCTGTGGGTTTGGATGTGGATCCTCGCAATTTACTGGGATCTGAAAGACAAACAGGTTGATGAAGGCAAATGTCGAATATTATTGAGGAAAATAAAAAAAATTGATTGTTAATTGTTTTCCTGAACCTTGTATCCAGCGGATCTGTGTCGCCGGCCCATATCCTTGTTCATTTTTGGCGGCGATGCGGAAGACGACTGCTGGACGGTTGGATGCTGAGGTGTCGATGTGAGCGTTGTCCAGGTGGGAGGAGCTGACGGTGCAGGATGTCTTTGTACCACGGTAAATCCGGATGAATGCCATCTGACCGATCTGACAGCGTTCTGAGGCGGAGGAGCGGCTTTTACGCACCGCCATGTACATGGAATATTCCAGGATCCGGCCTGATGGAGAGGCTGGAGCCTCCCAGGTGATGTGGACGGAATCACTGGCCTACAGAGAAACATGAGTTACCGCCTCCACTGCATAAAATACATTTTTGTCTACCTGACAGTGATGGGCAAAGTTATTAATTTCTCTTGCACTAGGTGGCAGTAGATAGCTAAGAAAACTTTAAAAAGAGACAAAAACTCTTCATAATTCCTTTATTCCTTGAGTAAATTGAAGATCTTTGTACTCCATTATCTATACCCTTTTTGGACATTTTTGTTTGGTGGTGCAGCATGGGATTTTTGTGTGTTTTGTTGTGCCTTGGTTAAAATTGTGAGATATTTTACCTTGCTAATCCTAACAGCAGAGGGCGCTCCAGGGAATCCAGGTTGGCAAGTCTTGAACTCACTGATGGGGCTGAAGTCTCCTTGACCAAAACAGTTGATTCCTGCAACTCGGAACCTGTAGGTCTGACCAGGACTCAGTTCCTGCTTCTCCCTGCCCTGGTAGTCCTGAGATCCAGAGGAGAGAACAGAAGATGTAAAGCTGTGGCAGGAACCTGCTGTGTATCTTCTCGTGTTCACCTGAAGAATACATGGTGGTACCTCCTTATTTGGTGTGCAGCTGCTGATGGTGGTAGAGCCCTGGTCACCGTCAGTGGGCAGGAAGTAGTGTGTGATCACAGCGAACAGTGTTTTGAACACACCCACATCAAACCACACTGTGTCATCAGGACTCTGTTGACCCTGAGAAGTAAAGGTTAGTAGTTTATAGTCAAAGAATTGTTTACAGTCAGTAGTTTTAATTATAACTAACCTGATCAGTTGATCGGCATAAATCTCCCGCGTTGCTACTGGAAACAGGTTTATCTGTGAAAAAAAAAACATTTAAAACTGATGACTTATCAAAAATATGTCAATGGCAGTTTATTCGGATATTTTTAAGCTTTATTTAATCTTAATCACTTTGTCCTATTGATCTTTGTCTTTGGGGAACTGCCGCCAATCCCAGCAGTAATCAGAGCCCAGTTGTCCAGACCACTATCAGAGACAAACAACCTACAAACTTTAAATTAACCTAATATACTTTAAATTAGTGTTCTCCAACCATTTTTTGCGCCACGCACAGGTTAATTGTCTCGTACTATTTTCACAACCGCTTGTTAAGTTGTGGCAGATAAATACCCCTTCATAAAATTTATTTTCTGGTGTTCTGAAATATTTCCCTACCTATAAAATCTTCCTACCCAAATTAACTGCGCGTGGGCACAACAAGGATTTCTCAAGTGCCCACAGCCTATAACTTTCTGCTACCAGACCGGTATAAAAAGTTAGAATCTCGTATCAATGACTCTGCGTCATTTTGAGTTTATCGTTGTTGTCTTCACTGAGAAAATATTTCCTAATCAAATATAGTTGCATTATTGATGATGGAATCCTAGCCATTCTATTGGTCAGTTCTTTTGTTGATGTGGGTATGGATCAAGTGGAAGAAATAGACAGATGGGGCCAAAAGGAAACATTATTTCTCTGTGGCCCGGCACCAATTCTCCCACGGACCTGTAACAGTCCCCGGCCCAGTGGTTGGGAACCACTGGCTTAAATAAAGCCTGGAGTATTCAAGCTCCCTTGAATAATAATTCTGATGTCAAAGAACGACCACAACTATAGACCAGTAGAATGATTAGCTGGACGCAGCACTTACGGCTGATTTTAGAGTTAGAGTCTTCAGTGTCTTTTCCTGTTATGCTCCTCACTCCTGGAGTCTGAACTTCTGTTGAACCACCAGTTGATCTTACTTGTATTTCCTGCTGTAATGAGTTGAACCAAATGAATGGAAATAAAGAAGAAAGCTGAAAAAAATTGCTCCAAAATAAGTGCACAGTCTCTACGAGAGTCTTGACCTGAGAAGCGTTTTTCTCTGTAGTGATTCCTCCATTTGGAGCGCAGTCACCTGAAAAGAAAAAGACATTTACCTGTTTTATTCTTCTTACAGGCTACACAACTTTAAGAGAATGTGAACAGTAAATCTTCTTACTCTGCTTTTCTTTGTCTGTTTGCTTGAACTCATCTGGTTTGGATGTTGAATCAGTGGCTTCTGTTTGTGGTGGACACACAGGTTGAATCTGAAGGATGTAATAGTCCGCCATAGCCAGGGGGCGCCATGCCACATGCAGCATGCTGACTGTAGATTTGATGAGTAACACAGCCTCTGGAGAACCTGGTCGATCTGCCAACAGACGGTGAGTTATTGTATCCAGTGACTGTTTTGGCCTGGGATTATTTTTCCAGCTGTTCTTTAAAGTGTTCTCCACCTGTTTCCAGGAACCACAGATCTTTGCAGCAGACCTGGTAGTTCCAGCTTTTGCGGTAGCCGTCACGGCCGCTCCAGATGTAAACCCTGGAGCCTACGGTGGCGGCACAGTGGCCAGCTCTGGCTCGGGGCCTGCAGGCGTTCGGATCATCACTCTGAGGTCCCTGACTCTGAAGCTGGGACTCCAGGTCATCCTGCTCCTCTGGACTCAACATCTGCCAGTTCATTGTGTCTGTTTCAGGTGAGACAGAACTGATGACAACAAGCACTGAAAAAATTTTATTTGCTGAATACAAAAATTACAACTTTTTTTTCCAGTCAGGTCAACTTTCCAAACTGTGCTATAAATTTGTTATATTTTAACCATTTTTAATTTAAGTTTCTTTAATGTACGCTATGTTAAGATAATACTATGCAACATTGTCACACTATAAGAAATAGGGCTTGGTATTGATTCAAATTTTCTAAATCGATTCGATTCGATTCACAAGGGTTCGATTTGATTCAATTCACGATTTGCTTCGGTTTTCGATTCAGTTTTTGTCATATCAATTATAGTTCGGTACCAACATTATTCTCAGAAGAATCAAAGCTAAAATTGAAACTTAATCTATTTGCTAATAAAAAAATGTATTTTTTAAATTTATTTCCATCACAAATTTACTCAAGGCAGTCATATTAGTCCATCATGCATTTTTTATTCAACATGACTTGATCCAAAATTACAAGGCGGACTCTAGTTTTAGATTTTAGTGCCATGTTGCTTTTACATTTGTTTTACGTGTCAGTGTGTTAACTCGCACGTAACCACGTAAATACGTAATCACCTGTGGTGCATGAGCTCATGTAAAGTTGTTGGGAAAAGAAGGAAAAAAAGATTGATTTTTGGATTTATGAATCGATATCTTCCTATTAACAAAAAATTCGATTAAAATCGATTTTTTTTAACCCAGCCCTAATAAAAAAGCTGTAAAGAGCCTGGGTATCACATGGTATGGAACCATCATATGGTAAGGAAGTCATGCACCGAGTATCCAAGTCAGTAGACGCCAGGGACAACCAGAAGGCACCGATGCAGCCTGGTTCACTGTGATAGTATCCCAGCACCGGTACCGGGAGGAACTCTGCTATATCAATGATGAAAATTTCAGATCTCAGCTTGTCGAAGACCTCTGCTGAGCTATTGTCATCCAGACTGAAAGAAAAGGATCTCCTCTCTGACAGTGATGGCTACTCCCTTTACCACAACACAGAGTTCCTCCTTTTTTTCTTTGAAGGAGTATACAGGTGTACTTGCTATACTGTACAGATATTGCCCAGTGTCTGAACAAGCTTGGAGTCTCATGGTGTTAACTTAAATAAAAAAAGCCACGTAAAATTTCCAGATTTCTGTACTTGCATTAAATCAGCAGTTTACTTACACTGTGAACGTTTTGTCCCTTCTCTACTCTAAACTAACAAAGGAGTAAAAAGAATACTGACCCAGGTTGAGCGCACTTAAAGAACCAGAACAGATCCATTTGGTTCCGGAGACGCTGTGTTTGTTGGACTCTGTTAGGGGGATCCAGCCTCCGAAAACATACATCCTGCAGAAGGAGAGAAATCCTGTTTATTATTAACAAAGTCAAAGTTACATAAGTTATTAGGGTTAGATATGTATTTTTTTTACATTTTACCTACATCGTAACACATTTTCCTACTTTTTCTATGAATATTTCATTGGTGTATATATGTATATATTTTCTTTTCTATTATTGCCTTGTATTATTCCTATAATAACTTATTGTTATTCTTATCATTTCTGACTCTGGTGAAGCCACTGTGTGTTTCCCCCCCAGGGGAGGAACAATAAACAACTCTATTTTATTCTATTCTATATTTTGTATTCATGAAGCACTGCATTCATCCTAAGATCCACTAGTTTGGATGACAGCTGTACGAGCTCTTCACTAATAAAGTTCACGGAGTAATGAAGAAATCAAATACTTGTTCCCAATAACACTGGCAGAGTGAAGGCTTCTGGGAAATGGTCTGGAGCCTCTTGTTTCAGGCATCGACCAAACCATTGTGTCTAAAGAGAACATAAAAAAGAAATTAATATGAAGTATACATATATGTACATTTATGTATGACTACTCCAATATATATAAATAAAATTGTTCAACAAAAAAAATGTCAGCGTTAATATGATAAATATTCTACCAAGGTCAAGTTGCCAGATGTCATTCAAACGTGACCCTTGCATTCCTCCAAAGATGAACAGCCTATTAGAGGTGAGTCCACTGTAGGACACACAGCTGTGGGACTCCCTCGCTGAAGGACCGAGACCTTTCGTCTCCGGGACGTTCCACGACCTCGCACCTGATGCCGCCTGCAGCTCCAGCTCGTAGAGGTCATCCAGGTACCTGGATAGAGAGGGTGGACAACAGGGTCAACGGGAGTCTGTGTTTTCAACATCACTTCAACCAAAGTCCTGTTTTAGAGACATCACCGTGGCACGTTTCCATTGGGGTCCTCACTGTCATTGGCCAGCCCTCCAAACAAGTAGCACTTATTCCCCACCAGGGTGAAGCTGTGCCCGATGCGGGGGCAAGGAGGTGGAGCATTTCTTGGAGGTCTGGGTTTCAGCTTCTTCCAAAGCCAGCGGCTAGCCTGAGGAGCAGAGATTAGATTATTCTGACTTTATATAATAACGATGAATCCAGGGGTTAGTCTTGTTGCCTCACCTGGAGTTCATAAAGACTGTTGGTGTATTTGCCGTACTCCACCATGCCCCCAAACATTAGGATTCTTGTGCCTTCGGAGACAAAGCCATGGGAGGCACAGCCGGGGGGGATGTCTCCCCTCACTGCAGGCAGGAACCACTGCTTTGAGACTAGAAGAATCAGAGTAAAATAATGAGCAGATACTGTGTAGTACAATTACTGCATTTTAATGTAGAATTAGAGGTTTACTAGGTTAGTTCTGTTCATATTAAATAGTGTGGTCGACTCCTTAACTCATGACAGGAGTGGACATTACCCATGTCTTATGCACTACAACCACATATCTCTAAGAATTTGCACAGTTGCACAATTATGCAAGTCATGCACATTTGTAAATACTTTGTATAAACTTATACTTTTGTCTTAATGTTTTCTTTATCATTATCTTTTTAGGCATTCAGAGTGGACAGCAAAGAAAGAGTTAAATCATATAAGGAATCCTACTTTTAACCATCTGACCTTGGCAAAATAAGGCCCGGGGGCCAGATGCAGCCCGTTCGGCTTTGTAATCCAGCTCACAAAAATCTCAAAATTATATACCGTACTTGGTTTTTGTATTCCTATTATACCTATGCCTTTTCCCCCCAATGTCCAAATTCTCCTGATAAATAAAACAGAAAAGGCTAAAAACAAGTTAGGACATTTATATCCAAACCATCTCAATCTGTCTTCTCTAGCTTTTTCTCCAAACCTTCCTGTCTGTGTTGTCCCACTAATCACCTCATTCCTGATCCTGCCCATCCTAGTCTCTGTTAAGGAAAATATCAGCATCTTTAACTCCTCCACCTCCAGCTCTATCTCCTGTCGTCTGCCTATTCCCAGTGTCTCTAATCCATCCATCATGGCTGGACTCACAACCTTAAACCTTTCCCTTCACCTTAGCTGACACTTTTCTCCAGTTGTTCCATCCTGTCTGTACTCTATTCTTCTCCTATCCTCCACAGTCTGTAGATCCTCAGTATCTAAAATCTCTGCTTCTTGTAACCTTACTATGCCACTGTTCTCCCTTTCATTCACACACATATACTCTCAATAATGAATATTCACTATAGATAGAGACAGTTTATTCACAAGAGCAGGGCAAAACATAAATAGACAGTAACATATCATTATCAACTGTGCAATGTAATCTTAAAAATAGATATCAGTTAGTAACGATAAACGGTTTTACGTTTGGACATATATAATAATGACATAACAAGCGTTACTATTTAAAAGGTAAAGGTACTTGAAGGTAAATTATATTTAAAATATGTAGCTATTTTTAATATTCTTATTATTTAAGCTTTACATTTACAGAAACAACAAATTGACTAAACGCTGTACTTCTGTATGCGATATTATAATTGTAATACCTTGTATTTTTTATTTAAACGGCCAGTGTTCGTGTGAAACCCGGGAATAAAAGACATTTGTTTTTAATATAATATTAAAGTGAAGATAAGGGTATAAAACTAGTTAACAACCAGAGGCTCCTTCACTGTCGCACTTCGGAGGCTAAAAACATTAGCAGCTGAGGCAGCTAGTTAGCGTTAGCTCACCAGTGTTGTAAACATGGAGGTCTTCGGCGATGCCTTCGTTCCCGCCGCCAAACAAAATAATCAGTTCCCGTACCGCCACCGCTCGGTGCCCGTGTCTGGAGCGCGGTATCACCCCTGTAACGGAGTGCACCCTGCGCCACTGCGGCTCCCCGGCTCCACAGCTCATTTTTACCCCAGTACAGTGACTTAGTTTGGCGCTGTTGATGTTTCAATGAAGGGGCGGAGGCAAAGCGGTAACAAAGATTCTTAAGGAAAGACCACTCACTCTGCACCATTCTTCGAGTCTCAAAATGCACAAGCAGATAACGAGCCAACTTTTCCTCCACCACTAGATGTCGTCAGTGCTACAGTTTAATTAGAACAGACGTTGTAACAAGGCAAATAATTTGTCATGACATGTCTGTGGTATAGTCGCTGTTTATTTCTCATTCAGGTCCGAACACGAGACCATTTTTTGTCTTAAACAGGGGTATGCGGACCTCTAGTGGTGCGCAAAGGTGTAGAAATTGAGCAAAAATAAAGTGTATTTAATTAAACTTTTGAATTACTAGAAAATAACTATTGAGTCAATATTAAATGCTAAACAGAAATGTTCGATTGATGTATTTAATTTTTTGCCACCGTTTTAAACTTGAATTTGTTCAAGTGTTAACCAATAAAATCTACTTTAACCTGTGTTTGTGTGTGTGTGTGTGTGTGTGTATGAACAGGAACTCCTCCTGTTGAACAGGAAGACACTGACGTCATCCTTCAGTCGGCTCCTTGTTGTGTGTGTTTGTGTGTGTGTTGCTGCGGGACGTGCACGTGGCTTCAATGATTCAACGCAGAGCTGTGTTATGAGATTTTCAGACTCCCTCTCGTCTTATGTCAGGGCGCGCGTGCACGCCCAAGTGAGCACAGACAGGAATCCTGCGCCAGGGGAAGTGCGCCGGTTCTCCGTCTGCGCGTCCTGACTTCCTGCTCTGAGCAGGGACACAGAAGCTGTGGATCCGCTTTCAGACAGCAGCAGCAGCAGCAGCAGCAGCAGTAGCAGCAGGATGGAGCTCCAGCTCCAGCTCCACACACGTCACCGGCTCTGTTAGGACAACAACACGCAGACGGACACACAAACAGGCGCCGTACACTGCTGGGTAGGTGGATGTCATACTTTTTTCTGCAACTTTTTTTTTTGCCCAACCGTGAGCGCGCCTACGTGCGTTTCGCAGAGGAATAACTTCTGTAAATGAGTCTTTGGACGTTGAGATCTGCGCGTAAAAGTGCCATGGCTGTGCGTAAAATGCGTCCGGTGAGGCGGGGGTGAGGCCGGGAGGGGTTCTTATTAAAGTTCTGCTAAGCTTAAAGTTAACAAGCCAGAGGAGAAGGGAGGAGAAACCACTGTGGTCTTCTTCAGTGGTCTGGTTTAGCCGACTTCTCTGGTCCGTCTGGACCTCGCAGACTAATTGCCATGCACTTCCGGAATGAAGCTGGCAGCAGACAACATCTTGAAAATGAGTCACTGGTGCAAAACAAAGAACCATTTCACTTCCAGGAGACCCTCTCCCCCCTCTGCTCCCCCCTTCATAACCCATCTCTCCCTCTCTGTCTCCATGTCTCTCTGTCTCTCCCCTTCTATAGTACAGAGACTTCGGACCTGGACCTGATTCTTGGGCAGTTTGTTATTAAACTGACACCAGTTTGTTAAACTTTATACAAAACATACACATGTGTCTCTTTGTTCTGGTGTTATTACGGTGTAACTGGCATTAAAAAAAAACACAAAAACTCTCAGTGTCTCTGATCTAAGAGGAAAATAAAAAGATAGTTGGAATAGTGCGGACGACAGGGCGCAGGATATCCGCCTGTGTGTGTTTCCCCGATGGTTCCCGGGGACAGGAAGTCCTGCCAACCCAGGAGGCAGGTCCTCTCTACGGGAAAGCCATCCATAAAACTGAATGACAGGAAGTTCCCGTAGAGACAGACAGAGGGCACTGCTGCTGCTCCATCGCCGAACCGTCGGTGCGCAGGAAAGAGGAAGAGAGGATGTGGTGTGTGTGTGTGTGTGTGTGTGTGTGTGTGTGTGTGTGTGTTGAATCTTTTTTTTTAACTTTCCACTCTGTGCTGGTAAAACAACAGCAGGTTGTTACTGAAAGGCCTCCTCGTTCGGTCATCCCGAGTTTCCAAAGTGTTTTCCTCTGGGATGCTGTGGTTGAAACAATGGTAACGGATGATTTGGAAATATTATTAATATAAATAATATTTTATCTCAGAATTTTAAATTTGTTTGTTTTTTACTGTTTTTGAGGTGTTGTACATAAATAAAGCTGAGGGGAAAAAAACAAGAAGAAAACAAAACCTGGACTGGAATGACTCACAGGAACTGACTTAGATACAGACACTGACAAGGATACAAACACAAATACAGACACAGACTCGGACTTTGGTACCGACACAGAAACTGACACTGACCCAGATGTAGATACAGACACTGACACAGATACGGACACTGACACTCAGAGACGGAGACAGACACAAACACACTGACACAAATACTGACAGTGAGAGAAATACAAACACAAATCTAGACACAGACTCTGACTTAGATACTGGCACTGACACTGACACACAGACAGGGATAACGATACTGACGCAGTCACACAGACACCGACACAAATGTGACAAAGATACAAACACATACAGACAAACAAACACTGACAAAGACAAAGAAACACAGGGATAATGACACAGATACTGACACTGACACAGATACTGACACTCAGACACTGACAGTGACAAAGATACCAACACAAATACAGACACTGACACAGAAACACAGGTATAGACACTGACACACAGATACAGACACCGTCACAGACACAGAAACACAGGTATAGACACTGACACACAGATACAGACGGATTCAGACAAACAAACACTGACACTAGGACAGATAGAGACCCACTGACACAGATACAGACACAGTCACACTGACACTGACACAGGTTTCCAGATAAACACCTCAGTGAACTGTTTACTTTGGCAGGTTCTCAGACCACATCCTGCTCTGTCACCATGGAAACCATGGTGTCACAAACCTGTGCAAACCTATTTTTGTATACTGTAAAGGACTTCCTCCACTACACAAGCAACAGTTACACAGTCAATGGTTTAGATACCTGCCACGAGCCGCAACCTCTGGGGCAGGGACCACCAACTATATATACATACTGTATAAATACTACCCTATGGAACCAACTAGAGTCACTAGATGGCACCATTGCAGCTTATTTCATTAATATTATGAAATATGATAATACTATGCCTGTTGAGATGGCATTGAGAATTGGACAAAAATGAAGACAAAACTGTGATAGTTGTCAATGGTTAAAAAAACAGGTATATCCAACAATATCAGCCAATCGATCTTATTGGTCCCCCCTTATTAGCATTTTAAGGACTATCTGTAAGAATTGTCAGTGTTATTTCACTTAGATAATGAAAACCTGATAACATAATGTCTGGGTTTCCCCAAATGATGTCTGCCCTAAAAATAGCTTTGGGGATAAACAGCAGCATGATAAAGGGAGAGACACCAGAGGGCAGCAGTGCAGCTTAAATAATTTCCTACATAATAACCAAAACTATTGGTTGATATTGGAATTAAAACAATTTTTCCCTCCAAAATCAACTACGTGCCCACATGGGGGCAGTCTATGACCTAGGGCTCAGAGAAGTGTGTTGTTGAGTAAAAGTAAAGCATCTTCATCCTCATCACTGTTTCTGTACAGGTCACTGTGTCAGTGTCGGTCAGTGCCTAACCATGGAGAGCTCCATCACACTCTGGCAGTTCCTGCTGCAGCTCCTGCTGGACCAGAGCCACAAACACCTGATCTGCTGGACGTCCAACGACGGCGAGTTCAAGCTGCTCAAGTCAGAGGAAGTGGCCAAGCTGTGGGGTCTCCGCAAGAACAAGACCAACATGAACTACGACAAGCTGAGCCGAGCACTGCGCTACTACTACGACAAGGTATTATCGCTGGTTTTATGGCATTATTATGAGTAGTACTAGCGCAACTCTCCGTGCAATTTTTTCAGTTACTCTCTGTCACACGATGAGAATAATGCTAAGTAAACAAAAACAAATTTTCCTGACAATTTGTGCGCCCCCTACGTGTATGGACCAGGAAATGTCTTGGCAGTTTTGGTCAGTCTGGTCCGTCATGCTGCCCCCTGTTGTTTTGTTTTCTGCTCCATCTTTAGCTTCGCTTGTCACAGCCCCGGTTATATTGCACAACTTGAGTTGCACTACTCCAAAAATTGGCCTGATTGACGATCGTGGTACAACTGAAAAATCATGGTACAAATTATGGCAAATTTTGCACAGTGTATGCTAGCTTTTACGGTTACTACTGTTCCCAAAAATATCTTAGTCTTCAGGTCTTCAGATATTTCATCAAGAGTATGAATTCAGTTCCCTCAGTCGTTTCCTCTTCTCTTTTCTTTCTTTGACGTTTATTCGGGTTGCATTTCTGCCACCTAGTGGCCTCTTCTTCTGTCGGAAAACTTTTTACTTCTGGTCAAGCTAAATAAACGAGTAAACCTGTCCACCCTGTACTTCCACTGGTCCATAATCAGGGACGTGCCCCACCTTTGACTCACACCTCATACCTTTATATTTGTGCAGAACATCATCAAGAAGGTGATTGGACAGAAGTTCGTCTACAAGTTCGTGTCCTTTCCTGACATCCTGAAGATGGACCCAGCATTGGTGGAGTCCGGTCGAGGCGGCGAGGACAGTGCGGGGATTATGTCAGAGCCGGACGCAGAAGACGAAGACGACGCCAGTGCGAGGAGCAGTTACCTCCACTCTGGCCTTTACTCCTCCTTTACCGTCAGCTCCCTACAGCCACCCCCTGAGCCTCAGACCCCCACGAAGGTGGAGCCCAGGTTGGACCACCTCCATGACACCTCCACCGTCATCCGCTTCATCACCAACCGGGGTCACACCTCCCTCCCCTCCAGTCCACCTCCATCCTCAGCCGACACCTCCCGCTCCCCAAGGTCAGCTAACAGACAGCATCTGTCCCCGACCCCGCTGCACCATAGCCCCGCCCACACAGAGGAGAGCAGGAGGAGGAGGAGTCGGAGCTCAGAGACTGAGGAGTCGGAGCAGAATGTTCAACCATTGAACCTGTCTTCTGGTCAGAGGGAGAGGTCGCTGTCGACCCACGGCGCCACCATCTCCCCTGAGGGAAGGGGCCTGGCTGATGGAGCTCCTCTAAAAAGCAGGAAACCCAGAGATCTGGACATCAGCGCCCCCTCCCTGCTCCTGACAGGAAGTGACCTTGTCTCCATCGCCTTGAACAGTCCAGCTCTTCCTTCAGGGTCTCTGACCCCGGCCTTCTTCACTGCACAGGTACAGTCTCCAGTATTACAATACCACAGTAGTACAGAGCTGTTGTCTTTCACTGTCCCCTACAGGGCTTATGAAATACTGAACAATAGATAGATAGATAGCTGCTAACCATCTGACTTGTTTCCCTTAAATTTGAACCTGAACTATCAAATGTGTTTCTGGGAGCGTTGAGACTAAAGTCAGGACACCAGAAAATATTGAGTCAGTTTTCCATTCGGACTTTAAAGTATTTTGTTAGAATCTTTTTTTTTTTTACTCCATTTCCTTTTGTGTTTCAACATTAATCTCAGGAAATTTGTTTGAAGTCTGAGGGAACAGAAATCCTCAGGGCCTCAGTCCTGTGTCAGGAGGAGGAGGAGGAGGCAGAAAGGAAGGACTAGGAAAGGTTCTGAAAGCAAAAGTCAGACAGAGAGAAGACAGACGGAGGTGAGAGAAAGGAAAGAGGAGGAAGGAGAGGACGTAGGAGGAGTAGGAGGAGGAGGAGAAGGTTCCTAAGTGAAGCCATATGTTCCTGAAGCTACTGATTCACTGGCAACAACACACTGACCAAACCAGGACAGTCTGACTACAGTCTGACTACAGCCACAGTGTAAACACACAGACACACACACTGGTTTTTATGTCTTATGAGCACTTCCCATGGCCACAGTATATTCTCTAACTTCTCACCATAAACTCGTACAACTACGGACTCTAATCCTAATCCCCGCTCTAATCTAACCCTCCAAACACCCTCCTGCAACAATGATATATTTCAGTAATGTCCCCATGAGTATAGCTGTGCCAGAAACACACACACACACGCAGAGTGGTCATGTGGTTTTTTACAGTGCAGGACGATGACATCACAGCTGCAGCTGCTGCTTTTTGTTTTCTTATCAAAGTTTAAACTCAGACATAAAACAACCAGACTGACAGGAAGTGATGTCACAAATTCATGTCTTTGGTGAATCAGTCAGGTCGGAGTTTTATCGTCGAAGGAGGAGAACAAGGAGAAACCGGGTCGCTGCAAGGGGGACCCTGTTAGTGTTCACAGCAAAAAAAAAAAAAGAAAAACAGGTTTTGGCCACAGCCCCCTAGTGGTCGGGGCCCCAAGCAACTGCCTAGCTTGCCAGTCCCAAAGCTGAGGAGAAGATTTTTTTTTTCAGATTTTCAGAAGAAAACATTTATGACCGTTGGTGCAAATGGAAAAATAAACAAGGATACAGTTGTGATCCAAAGCCATGAGAAAATAAAAGTAGGAACGGTGCAAACTGCAGTTCACTGACAGACAACAGACACAGTCTGTTGTCATGAACCCACTGTGGTTGAAAATGTGTTCCTGTGGAAGCAAATCTCCAGACTCAGTCTGGTTCTACAGGACCATGCATTAAGCACCAGCTCCCCCTGCAGACTCTGAGAGGTAGATCGCCATTTTCACCTCAGAGACTTAAAAGTCCAGGAGAAGACATTTCCTTTTTTTGCTTTTTTAAATTTTCTTTACAAGCAATGATCAATAAAAACTAGTCTGGTGAAGGACGCACTGAGCAAAAGAAAAACTTGAGTTAGTTCAGCAAAGAAAGTCATCAATCTCATGCACTTGGTAAAAATGAGAAGTAGGAGAAGAAAGAGGAGAGTTTTTTGAGATTTGGGAGGAACTTTTTGACAGTTTGAACAACACAAAAGAACATAAAATACAGCTGAAGAAGAAGAAGAAGGAGAAGGCAAACAGTAAATGGATGTGATTGATTTCCGACCAGTGGAACTTCCTGACCTGAGCCCAGTCCCTGGACTCGGCCAAGTCTGTCTGTCTGGCAGATGTGAGTTCACTTGAAGACAGACTTGGCTCCGAGCTCTGAGTGAGACTGACATGAAAACTTCACCACAGACGACACGCAGCCTCGTGGTCCGGCTGCCAGAACAAACACTGGCCGAGTTTGTCCTGTGATATTTAATTTGGGGTTCTGTCTCTGCAGACTCCGTCTGGTCTGCTGCTCACTCCCAGCCCGCTCCTCTCCAACGTCCACTTCTGGTCAGGTCTGAGTCCGGTGGGATCGCTGAGTCCGGCCCAGCTCCAGGGCCACGCCCCCCTGTTTCAGGTATGACTTGCTAATATGACCATGCAAATGATGGTTGGATATTAACTTGGAAATGTTTTCTTCTCAAAGGATACCTTCACTTATATCCAGTGTTAGCTAATGTGTCAGTCGTAACGACATTACGTAACAAAACTGCTTTTCTTGGTAACTAATAACGTAACGTTATTGTTACTGTGGTGCAACAGGGCTTGTTATTCGTAACTATCTGTGGTCCAAATGAAAAGGAAGAACCCATTCGTTGAAAAGGAGGTTGACATACAGTAGGTTAACATTTCAGGCTAAGCCAATCAGAAAAAGACCTGGGCGGGTCTTCTTGCCTTATAGGGAAATAAACAGTCTCACACACACGCGGGACGCAGTACAGCAGCACACACCCACAATCAAGACGACGGCAAGTAGGTTACAATAAAGATGCCTGTCAAAATGTCTACACATCTATTTTGTTTTTATTTTTTAATTTATTTTACTATGATAGTTGCTACAGAACACAACACAAAACGTTTTAAATGTGTTTTTAAAGTAAAATAAAGTAACTACTTATTAGTTACTTTTATAATTTGGTAACTAGTAACATAAGTAGTTACTTTTTCCGAGCAGTAACTAGTAAAGTAATAAGTTACTTTTTTTAAAGTAACTTGCCCAACACTGCTTATATCCTACTCTCAGCTTTTTTCCCTTCTTAACCTATGAAGCTTAACCATGCTTTATTTCTCTGATCTACTTCCTCAAATTCCAAGTCGCTTTTGATAAAATCATCCGATATTTTTACAGGATCTTGTTTCTACGGGCTCCACTGTGCTGCTAAGAAATGTCTGATAAAACCAGAATGAAACTTTTCCCTTCAGTCAGAAGTTTTAGTCTTTAACACTGCTTCTTCTTTCCCTCCAGTTTCCATCTCTGTTAAGTGGACCCCTCCCAGTCCCACTGCCCAGCATGGACACCACCAGTCCTCTTCTGGTTTCCCCTACTGCCCACAAGTCCTGATGTCCACCTGGGCCACATAAGAGACCCTTCTATATTGGGAGCTCAATCAGGTGGACCATTATTGATATGAACAAACAAAAGATTTGTTCTGGAGCTGTGTTCCCAGAGAGAATTACCACAGCAAGACTGCTTCATGTTTTTGGTATTTTGTTTTGAGAACCAACAACAGGAGAACCTGTAGTCTTGTTATCAAGTCTTATTCCTGCCCTGATGTCAGCATTGGCAACCAGTGATGAAACAAGATCTCCATCACCATGACAATGGCATCAACAGTTTCTGTTTCAACACCAGTTGGTCTCAACTGACTTGATGGATGTCGCCAAGTTTGGATCCTTGCCGTCTACGGGCAGAAATCTCTCTCAGGTGAAATATGACCTGCAAGATACTGCGAGGAAAGTCACAGTGCCCCCCAGTGTCCTGGAGGAGACACTGGTTTAGTCTACTGAACTATGGGACCACGGCGATGTTGCCCTCAAACAACAAATCCAAAAGCTTATGTCTCACCTCACTTTAAATTGAAATGTCCTGCAACAAAAAAAGTTTAATTTTGAAGACATTGAATTCAGGCTGTGCTGCCAATAAAGTATTTTCATTGTCTTAAAAAAATAACTCCATATTCTGCTCCGTAGATGCTTCAACGAAAGTAGAAATTCACAGACTAACCTGCTCAGAGATTTGGTTTGAGGACATTCCAACTTACATCGTGACCATCCTCTTTCATCTCCAGCTGATGAAGACCAGTCAGTCACATGACTCCTGGCGGGGCGTCTCCTCGCTAGTGCGCTAGAAACTCTTCAAGTGCAGTTTTATTTCACCTTTCTGCCTTGTACCAGCGGTGCCTTCAGTTCTGTCCATTGTATGACGCTTTAAACAGACATTCCAGGTGGGAGTTGTCTTTTGTAAAATGACTCCTGGTTATTATTTTTATAGCGAGATGAATGAGTGTGTATCATTTTGATGTTTTATATTAAACCTTTTTTTTTTTTTTAATAAAATACTTTGATGAATGAAGTATTGCATCTGTGTGAGACAGGAAGAAAAAGGAAACGTCAGCCGAGACGGTTTATGAAACAGATTAAATTTACTTCTGATGGTTATGAGAAATAAATAATTCCAGTAAAAAGAGTCACACACCAAGTGTCCACCGGCAGCTCAGTGTTTTCCAGAGGTCGTGTTCACATCGCAGCAGGCCTTCCATGCGTCAGGCACGCACGCACTCACGCACACACTTTGACACACTCACATGTTTTCACATAACATCGGGTCATTCGTCAAATTGACAACAATAATCATAATTAACATGGAGCCGCTGTAGAAATCTCCTAACATGCATGTCAAAACTCTGTTCACGCCAACCTCAATTGGCAGTCAATGTCGGAACCATCTTTGATGAAGACGTTTCTTTATATATTTATGTGTATATATATATATATATATATATATTTTACAAAATTGTGCAAGACTTTATTAGTCAAGAGCCTGAACTTTTCAGATGTCAAAAATATTCCTCGGAGTGAAAAGAGATGCCGAAAGGACTGTTACATTTACAACGTCGGTTGGGGTTGAGTGTGTGGAGCTGTAGTTGTGCTGATGGTTTGAGTCCAGTTGGTTCTACAGTCATGGAACCCAATGGTTTTCACGTGGACAAATCCTGTACCACTGTACTGACAGTGAAGAATCACCTAACACTGCAGTCACGTGTCAGTCAGTTTTCTGCACACACACACATATATATATATATAAATATATATGTATATATATATATATGTATATGTCTATATATATATATATATATATATATATATACAGTATTCAGTGAAGTTCATTTATATATATGTATATATATATATATACACACATATACATATATGTATACTGTATGTATATAAATACTGATATATAAATGAACTGAATCCTGAATCCCTTTGCTACAGTGTAAAAAATGGCTAATGCTGTTCGTAATGTTCTGCGATGCAACAACCAGATGTCACACCAACTTGAAGTAGAGGAAGTATTGATACTGGTCTCATGACATAGTAAGGACTGCAATGTAACCTGTGATATACTCACGTACGACCGAAAATTACTCTGTCCACATATTAAATACTGACTATACAAAGCCCAAAGGGTTTTTCTTGAAATCATGACTTGGTAAATATATATATATATATATATATATATATACACATACATATATATATACACATACATATATACACATATATACATATATATATCTACATTTAGAAATATATACACATATGTATATATGTGTCAATTATTATATAAAAGCAAAAGTATATATTAGCAAAATCAGAAATTGTGTGGACAATATTGGCAAAAGTTAATATCTAACACCCCTAGTATATGTATGTATGCATATATACATAAATATCTACATACATCTACAGTATATTAGGGGTGTGACGATTCACTCACATAACGATCCGATTCATATTTCAATTCACAGGCTACAATCCGATTCAGGAACGATTCATAAAAAATATTAAACGACTGATCCAGTTCGATCTGATTTGGTTCAGTTCGAATAAAACTGATCCAAAATGATTAATTTGCACACCCCTACTATATATATTTATATATATATATATATATATATATATACAGTTTCAATTTCAGAGCAGTAAACACGGTCTGGTCATGAGACTGGTATCAATCCTTCAGTTCTTTACAGGTCTGTCCACGTCCAGGGTTCAAACCGGTCCATACTGGTTTGGAAAAAATACTAAAGATCAAGTCACAGAAAAAAAAAATATCACCAACCACTGGTTTGTTGAAGGAACACCAAGCACAGCAGGACGACAGTAACAAAGTCTCGTCTGTGTCGGGAGGAGACCACGGACCTTTGACTCAGTAAACATGCAACGCAAAAAAGAGATTTGTCGGCATGCTGCTGCTGCTGCTGCTGCGTCACTGTCAGTCACAGAGGGTCAGGTACAGCAGACATCAAAAAAGATTTTTTCTTATATTTTAACATAACCTGTGAGAGTGAAAGTGAGCAAGAGAGCATGTGGAACAAAGCCCCCCGCCCCGGACAGATGACCCGTCGCCCCGCCCCTCTAAAAACATGCCACAATGACACTGTTGTTTCAACGGTCACAACACAGAGTACACGTCTTAATACTGTTGGGTAAATTGGGCCACACCCAGACCCCGGGTCCCTGATTTTAAAACCCCCAGTTCACTGAGGTGCAAGTTCAACACAGAGTTCCAGTTTCCGCAGTAGAACCGTTCTGACCCGGCAGGGACAAAAAGTGGTCACTAAAAGAAGAGGAAGAAGAAAAAAAGTCCTGCCAGTTCTGTGAAAGTTTCTCTTTCCTTCAATGGAAAGCTTCCTGTGGGATATCACATGACTTCCTGTCCAGATCCAGGACTCTTCCTATCACATTGCTACTCTCTGGTCCACATCGCCTGTATCTTCACTGGTTCTTGTCCTGTTGTTGGTACTGATCCAGAGGTTGGCCGTGTCTGATTGGACTCTGTGCTTCTTTAACCTTCAGATTTAACCATGAGCTGGTCCAGACCTGGTCCTGCTGTCCTTGGTGAAGATGTACCTGGAGGATCAAGGACCAAAGTAGATGGACGGGAAACGTCCTCGGTCGATGCCACGATGGCTTGGTTGCTTCAGACTTCAGTTACGGAAGCTCAGAGGAAAATGATCCAAATATACATATTCATACATGGATAAACATCGTTATCAAAGAAAGGGTCGGGGTCCAGTCATTGGGACAGGAACCAGGAGTGACGTCCCAGTGTCGACGCCCACAACCGTGGAATTTTTGAACACAAACAAAAAGAGGAATTTAACCGACTCTACACACACACAAACACACACAGTGTGTTACAGACAGTAGTAGTTTAGCAGCAAAAATATTCAAAGTCCACCCCTCCCCGACCGCCCCGCCCACAATAAATAAATACAGTCTCTGAACATTCAACACAGAGTCACTCACTCATTCACTCACTCACGTGTGGGTGTGTGTGTGTTTGTACGAGTGTGTGTGTCAGTGGAACGCCGTCACTCAGTTAGGAGGAGGGCTCATGCGAGAGGTCGTTGGGAAGTGATGGCGACGACGGCGACGATGATTACGACGACGGCGGCGGCAGCTGAGCGTCTTCTTCTCCGGGTCTCAGAACAACATGCTCTGCCTCCTGTTGATCTTACCGTTACCTGGAACCACAGCAGGAACCCAGTTAGTGGATCGACCACCAGAACCTTTCACATGGTCACAGTCAGTAGCTTTAAAGAAGTTCTGATGGTGTTTGAGTTTCCTGGTTGTACTTTTAGAAACGGACTAAAACAATAGACAAACTACAGGTTACTAGGGCTGTAACGATGCGTCAACAGTCAATCAAAAATGAATGGGATGGTCATCTTGAAGTGGGAATCTCCGATAATATCGGCAGACCGATATTTAGAACGTTACGTAACATCTGAAAGATTTGTTATTGTTTTTTTTCCTACGATAATAAAAACCTCATAATTCAATATCTGGGTTTCGCTTGATGATGTGAGCCCTGAAAATAGTTTTGGGAGGAAAATCAGATGCATGTTGAAGTCACTAGGTGGCAGCACTGCAGGGCATTCAATTAATCTCATACGCGTACAGTAGTTTGTATAGATACATGCATAAAAACAAAATTACCAGGCAAGTTTTTGGACTTGCAAAATGTAACTAGAATATTAGCCAAAACCTAAAAATTCAATATTTATAGCTAAGTTAAAAACAAAGTAATCTCTTTAATTTCCCGAAGGTTACTACTACATGAATAAATGTGGGCCCTAAAGGGAGTTTTGGAGATAAACGGCTATATATATGAACCCGAGAGTCACTAGATGGCAGCATTGAGGCTTATTGCAATAATCAAATGTATTAATCAGGGACTGTATGCAGAATGCTGGCGTTATTGAATGCGTCAGTAATTTGTACGGATAAAAAAATATTATCAGGCCTATTGTTGACATGGGAAAACCTAGATTGGAAATATCGGCAAAAAGTTGATAGCGGACATCCAAAAAAAGTTGGTGATGGGATTTTACTGAGTTTTGATAAAGAGTAGATCATGAGGTTTGGTCACAGTTTGTTTGGAGCTCAATTTGTTTTTAAAAAAACTATGATAAAATCATATCATCAATTGGGAGCATCGTTCCATCCCTACAGTTTATAAATCTAAGCTACGAAACCCAATCACAGCGTCAGCCTCAGACCTACTGTGTGAATCAGGAACTCTCAGTCATCACAGCTGCTGAAGATAAGAATAAAAAAAAAGAAAACTCTTTTGATGGACATCACATCAGTCTGACCAGAGACTCAACATGATACCAGGCCCCTTTCTGTCCATTTCTATCACACCTCACTGTTCAAGACAAGAACCAGAACCACTCACTGGACTCGGGGTACGAGGAGCTCCTGTAGCCGGGGTCTCGCTGCAGCTGGACTTCTTTCAATGTGAAGATAGACACGGCTGCGAGGACAGAGAACAGGGGACGTCAGGGAACCATGACGCACAACAGGAGAAGAGCAGTGACACACAACACCTGCAGGTGTCGCTGTACTCACTCTCTGGCAGTGTGTGGACCCTCATCCCCAGCTGCCTGAAGTAGGAATGTTTCATCGCTTCCTCCGCTGAGACCCTCTTTTTGGACTCATACTGGGGGGACAGGGAGACAAGCAGACATGTTAACCACAAGGAATGGGATTTGTGTGAGCCGCGCGCCCCCTGCTGGTCAATATTAGAACAGCAGGTAATTGCTTCCCAACCAGTTGTCTGTAAACAGGACTTTTTTATCCAAAGCGACTTACATATTCAGGAAAAATATATTACAATATTATAAGTAACAGAAACTTACAGTAAAATAAATAATACATAATCACAAAATAAAATAATAATAAAAGAAAGAAAATTATGATAAAAATAATGAAAAATAAAAATTGTAGAATTATCTATGTATCTATCTCTGTATCTATGTACAAATCTTCCATATCTGGATTAAATGAACAGTACTCTATATTTTCTTTTTTTGGGGAGTATAAAGCAGTAGTTTTCAACTCTTCTATCTTCAGGACACACCATCACCCATGACACTTCAGTAACTGTACTCGTATACTTTATTCAGTCATTTGTTCTGGCAATAAAAATTAGTTAAATAAAAAAAAAATATATATATATATACTGTATATATATAAAAATACAAAGTATATTTTAAATATATTTTTTATGTATAAAATATATATATACATACATATATATTACATTAAAATTTATATTGCCCCAGCAAAATCCTGCGATTGACTGAAAACATGTCCGCGACCCACTTTTGGTTCACGACCCACAAGTTGAGAATCAATGGTATCAAGGAAGTTAGTACTCACTCGGAGAAACGCCAACAACAGCTCGATACCGTCACTGTCCAGCCTAGAGGAGAGAAAAAGAATTGCAACATTCTGCTGTAAGCACAGAGTTGAATCTCAGGGCGCTACAGAGTTTTGCAGGACTTGAACCGACACACAGATACCTGGGAGCGTGGTTGATCAGCGGCTGTGGTTTGTATTTGGGGAAGTTGTAGGATTTAAACTCCTCAATGGAGGAGATTCCCGGCCAGTTGTCTTCCCGAGGAGTGCCTGCAACAGACAGGAGAACATTTTTTGTGTGTTGATGTATATAAGGAATGAAATGTAATCAGTGAACTTGAACTGGACCAGGTTGCAGCTCCTCACCCAGAAACCTGAAAATGAGGTGGAGTTCATCCTCCACTGTGGAGCCGGGGAAGAGCGGCCGACCTGCAGCCATCTCATAGAAAATACATCCAACACCCCTGGAGAAACAAACAGGGCTGTGTTAGACAAAGTTTATCTTGTCTTCTGTCCTTATACCAAACAAGCTGCAAACCTGCCTGATAAAACTATCTACACCAGTGGACGCAAACTTCCAGGCGGGTGGACTGACATGAGTCCTTGGGTCAGTTGCTATTGGGTTCAGTTCCCTCCTCGAATTAGATTTGCATTCATTGAATTCCTCATCTGATTGTGAAAAGTGTTTTATTTTGAAAAATGTTCTCCTCCATCTGTGTCTGATTCTGACACTTGATCCTTTACGTCAAGACACCAATTTGATTCACAGTGGACTAACCTGGATTATTTAATCGAGAGAAAGATTTTTGAGGCTGAGATCATTTTTAGAGTTTTCCAATATTATCCCGAATATTGTCCAAACATTTAATTTTCCAATGGCGGCAAATGTCTCACAAATATGTGTGATTCCAGTGAATTTGGCAAAAGCCAGGCATTCTATCATCCGATTTTCATTATTCGAGGGAAATCGGACCTTTTCCGGACTGCTTGCTCCCACTAACATCCCTCCTGTTTTTTTCTTTTTATGCCTTTGTCCTTTGTCTCTATTGTTTGTAAAGTGACCTTGAGTGAAGGCGCTTATAAATAAAATGTGTTATTATTATAATTATTATTATTATATTAACTTATCGATATTACGTAACTATGCTTATATAATCCAACCTATAACCTATAATCAACTGTCCCTAAGTAGTTTGTCTTTGACAGAATAATCAGTCACACCTTGAAGACCTTTGACTGGCCCACGATGCAAAGACGGTTGGGGACAACATGTCTACAGGATCAACAGGAAGTTCTCACCACATGTCGATCTGCGTTGAGTACTCTGAGGACCCCAGCAGAACGTCAGGAGGCCGGTACCAAAGGGTCACCACCTCATTGGAGTAAGTTTTGGTGGGAACAGACTTTGCCCTCGCCAGACCTAAGGAATCGAACCCACAGTCAGTAACTGTCTCCCACCCAAAAACAGTGACATGACGAACAAACGTCTCTCACCAAAATCAGCCAGTTTAAGCTCTCCCTTCTCGTTGATGAGGAGGTTCTGGGGCTTCAGGTCCCTGTGGAGGACTTTCCTCTTGTGACAGTACGACAATCCTCGTAGAATCTGGAACAGGAAGATCTGCAGAGACGTACACAGAACCATAACATTATTGTTTGATCCACTATTGGGCTGGTTTGGACGATTAGTGAGCCAGTTTCAGTCTGTGGGCCACGAGTTGTAAACCACAGTTCAAACAGAAACACAATGACGCGAATGAAAAAGCCTGTCCCTCACCTTCACGTTGTGCATGCTCATTATGTTTCCACAGTCGTCCATGTACTGTTTCAGATCCTTGTCCTGCAAGAAAGAGAGAGAAAACTATTCAGAGATTGAACCTTCTTGCCATAAGGCAACCGTAACAACCGCTTCCCCACTTGGTGGCCAACAACATCTTGAAATGAAACAAAATGTAATCTCTGTAATTTCTTGCACTCTTATTTCCATTTCAGTTTTTTAAATTGTAACCAAATATTTTGAAAATATGGATGTCCGATACTAACGTTTGTCAATATCCGATATTCTGATTCCGATATCAACAACAGGCATGCTAATGCTTATGTATTCATCTGTCCATAACACTTTGGTTTCAGTTGATGGCAATGCCATTCTGCGTTATTAAAATAGCTTAATTAATTGAGCTGCAATGCTGCCATCTAGTGACTTTCACTTTTATATGCAGATGTTTATCTTCAAAATTTTTCTAAGTAAACCATATGTAATGATCACTTCTGGTATATGGGTGGTGTCACTTCTGTCTCTCTTGGTCTCACTCTCTCTCCCAATTTGCGGGCTTGCAGATAGTTCCGATGACGGTGAGCAATGTCATAATTGGAAGTATCTTTTATCTTGTATATTTGACCTCCTGGTGGATAAACCGTGCATCTACCTGAAATAAAACTGTGGTCGAACTGGAAAATTTCCTGACTGATTTTTCCTCCTATTTTTGAACCACTTGTGGACGTTGTCCCTGATTTCTATACAAGACATTGCAATATTGATTACAATATTTATTAGCCATATATATTGATATTGTCCAAACACTAAATTTACAACACTGATAGAGGACTGATTATGTTTTTTTTATCTGTACACTGTGGCAGGCACTATAGAGGACACCTTTCACCCTTCAGGTCCTGGGGTTGGGGGTGTGGTTACTGCCCTTGAGTTTGAGCGCGCATTTTACTGTCTTCAGTATGTTCTGCATGTTAAGCAATAAAGACGATCTGAACGTACTCTTGTCTCTCACGTATTTCTTCGTCTCGCTACAATATATATACATGCAATGTAACACGTAAAGAGGTCAGAACCACAAACATCAACACATTTACATTTATGGGTCATTGCATTGTTAATTTTGACGCATGAGCAACATGTCATTAAACTGATGCTCATTTATTTTTGTCCGTTCACATCAGCCCACTTTCATCTCAAAGAGTCAAGTGGAAATGTAGTTGTC
>JAFBJS010019613.1:0-10512 GCA_016785265.1 Paraplagusia blochii | reverse complement strand
CCATTAACATTTGCCATGTCTAAGGTGACAGAGCCGTGGTCTGCTCGCCAGCAGCGCCATCTAGCCGGAGCCGTGGTCTGCTCGCCAGCAGCGCCATCTAGCCGGAGCCGTGGTCTGCTCGCCAGCAGCGCCATCTAGCCGGAGCCGTGGTCTGCTCGCCAGCAGCGCCATCTAGCCGGAGCCGTGGTCTGCTCGCCAGCAGCGCCATCTAGCCGGAGCCGTGGTCTGCTCGCCAGCAGCGCCATCTAGCCGGAGCCGTGGTCTGCTCGCCAGCAGCGCCATCTAGCCGGAGCCGTGGTCTGCTCGCCAGCAGCGCCATCTAGCCGGAGCCGTGGTCTGCTCGCCAGCAGCGCCATCTAGCCGGAGCCGTGGTCTGCTCGCCAGCAGCGCCATCTAGCCGGAGCCGTGGTCTGCTCGCCAGCAGCGCCATCTAGCCGGAGCCGTGGTCTGCTCGCCAGCAGCGCCATCTAGCCGGAGCCGTGGTCTGCTCGCCAGCAGCGCCATCTAGCCGGAGCCGTGGTCTGCTCGCCAGCAGCGCCATCTAGCCGGAGCCGTGGTCTGCTCGCCAGCAGCGCCATCTAGCCGCCATATCGGAGTTCACGACAGACCTCCAGCATGTGGCTGGAAAATCCAATCCTGTTGCTGATTGTTTGTCACGCGTTTTAGTGTGCCCGGTGCACCTTGGATTGGACTTCCAGGACATGGCCAAGGATCAGCTCAGCGATCCAGAGGTTGTAGCTCTCAGATCTGCTGATACGGGCCTCAAATTGGAAACTACGGAGGTTCAGGTAGGTGGACCCCAGCTTCTCTGTGACATTTCAACGGGTCGACCACGTCCTGTTGTGCCAAACTCATGGCACCGCCGTGTTTTTGACGCTGTTCACTCCCTGTCACACCCAGGAGTCCGAGCATCCGTTAAATTAGTGGGGTCCAAATTTGTGTGGCCTGGGTTCCGCAAGAAGGTTAAGGAGTGGGCGGCCGCCTGTGTTGCGTGTCAGCGGGCGAAAGTGCACCGCCACGTTAAAGCTCCCCTAGAGCCGTTTTTAATCCCCAGCAGACGTTTTGACCATGTGCACGTAGACCTGGTTGGTCCTCTTCCACCTTCGTCTGGGTTTACTCACCTGCTTACAATGGTGGACCGAACTACCAGATGGCCGGAGGCAGTTCCGCTGTCCTCCACGACAACTGCGGACGTGGCACGCGCTTTCCTTTCAGCCTGGGTTTCGCGTTTCGGTACACCGTCACACATAACATCCGACAGAGGTTCCCAGTTTGTCTCGGAGTTGTGGTCAGAGCTGGCTGTGTCGCTAGGTGTTAGTCTTCATCATACAACTGCATACCATCCTCAAGCAAACGGCTTGTGTGAACGTTTTCACCGATCTCTCAAGGCAGCATTGCGGGCATCGTTGTCTGGGAGTAACTGGGCAGATCGGTTACACTGGGTGATGCTTGGTCTTCGTTCTGCCCCAAAGGAAGACCTTAATGCCTCACCAGCAGAGTTGGTTTTTGGTCAGCCGATTCGAGTTCCAGGTGAGTTTTTACCGGAGAATTCTGCTCAACCACCAGCTATTAAACCAGCCTTTGATCAAACTCTCACTCCGGGCCCTGTTCATCACTGTTTCCCTAAATCATTTGTCCCTGTGGAACTTGGGACGGCTAAGTTTGTTTTTGTGCGGCACGATTCACACCGCTCACCCTTACAACCTCCATATGACGGACCGTTTCGCGTACTAGAAAAGGGAAGTAAACACTTTGTTTTGGACATGGGTGGGCGTAGGGAACGGGTTACAGTTGACAGACTGAAACCGGGCAGAAGACGTGACTGGGGAGCAGTCGTGGGGCTGTCTCTTATACACATCTAGATGTGTATAAGAGACAGGTTAAAGCACAGTCGTTATGGAAGACTGATTAAGCCTGTGTTGTTTTAATTTTCAGGTTATGGAGTCCCTTCTGGGTGTTCGGGGGGGGGGCTGTGTGGCAGGCACTATAGAGGACACCTCTCACCCTTCAGGTCCTGGGGTTGGGGGTGTGGTTACTGCCCTTGAGTTTGAGCGCGCATTGTACTGTCTTCAGTATGTTCTGCATGTTAAGCAATAAAGACGATCTGAACGTACTCTTGTCTCTCACGTATTTCTTCGTCTCGCTACAGTATAATAATTGTAGTATTCCTATTAGTAGCAGTAGGTAGAAGTAAAATATTTTGGTCTTATTATATGGTCTTAAGCCTCTCTTACAATTGACAGAATTTTAAAAGTCTGTGTTTTATTTTTCAAACTAATAATTCGTCCTTTAGTAAGGACGTATTAGTACATTAGATAACTAAGACTTCTTAACACCTCCTGTCATTCTCATAACATTTGGATTGGATTTTTATTTTTAACTTTTTTTGCGCACAATGAATAACTATATTTCAAGTTCGCGTCCTGTAGACCGTGACATAATTTGGTTTGTGTGTGAGTGAATTATTATTAAATCCAAATTTATTCACTGATGTATTTTTTTTTTATCTTTTGGTAATTTATTACTTCATTTGCCTGACAATTTAGTTTTTTTCCACCAGAATAACATTTGGACAGATTGCCCGTAACGACAGAAAAAAAAGAAAAAAAAAAAATTCTCTACTACATTTTTATTTGCCTATTTAATGGGAAGTTTTGGACGCCCCATCATCCTGCTTTTAAACAGTTTAATGGACATTTAAAACCCGAGGACCTTTTATAATCTTACAGTCACTTTGGTTCATACAGTGGTACTTTCCCCATTTTCAGTGCATGTTGATGGTCCACAATGATCCTTCTACACAAAGCTGTGTGGCGTCTAGAGCTCAGTCATCTAATGGCTAATATAGCTGATGTGCTCCATGGAGTGCTTTTAGTTGCTCATTTGTGCCGGCTGCCACCCGGTACTTTAATGACTCTTTCATTAGTCACCCAGTCATGCAGCACTGCGCCGATGCTGTGCTAATGGTTTATATTCGGTCATCTAGACTGATATGCGGAGATTATGACTTCTTTATGACCATATCCAGAGCTAGTATTAACATTTGTCCTGAGTGAGCTGAGTACAGGTTTGAAACTCTAAATGAGTCTTGAGTGCACGCCTAGGAAAAGAAAAATCATTGGGGTGTTTTGATGAAGGATGGGCCTCCTTCTTGTTCATGCATGGATATTATAAGTCCTTTGGCCGGAATGGGACTTCTTCAGAGCACTTATCCCCTGAGCTACCAAACCATCTCTTTTCTCAGCATCAGTCAGACGGTATTTTATACAATCTTTGATAATTTCGTTTTCAGTTTGTAATGGATTGTCCAAAAATGCACTATGAAAAATATCAATTCTATGCAGGAGAAGCCTGGGATTCTGTCCGTAACAGTTTTTTTTGGTTTTGTGTCTTGGTTCTATCAAACCTTTAAAATACAACGTTGTCACCTACACTCAAGCACCACTCACAGAGTATCAGCCTGAAGGGCGAGTAATTCAGGGCATAGGAGTGCAAGTCATAAAGTTCAAAAAAGCTAAAACTGAGGGTTTTTGAGTTATTTTCCCTATGGATACTTTCACAACTTTAAGGAACAGGTTTATGGCCAAACAGGATGTTGGTTTTAATTTTAGAAATTGGATCGAATCACAAGGTATCGATAGAATCTAATGTAAACACATTCAGTTTTTAAAAGAGGCAACTGGACTGGAATATTTACAAATAGCTATTTATCTTTGTCGGCTTATTCATTACCTGGTTGTGGGTCAGCAGTCTCCCTGACCACCACCCAAGTTACACTGCAGGCCAGGCCCCCCTGTGAACCTTCCTGCAGGTTCAGTGGAAGGAGGCATTCAATTCTGGCCATTTTACACTTAAAAATGTCTTTTTTATGCCACCTCCCTGTCATTGTGACCACTGCACAAAACAAAATTTCATCTCTACATTTAACCCATCACCAAAGTAAACAGTGGGCAGCTTTGAGCACCTTGGGGGCAGTGAGTCGGGACGGTGCCATGCTCAATGGACCTCAGTGGTAACTTGGCAGTAGGTGGATTGGAACCTGGAGCCCTCCAGGCCCCAGTCCGGTTCCCTATCCACTGGTCCACCACTGCCCTAATAGATAACATATTTAAAATGCTAATCTTATTTAAATATTTTTATCTCACTGACATTTATTAAATATGATTTTTGCCACTCAGTGACAATATTGCAACAGAAGTGATAAAGACAAAACTGCGAGAAAATCACATTATCCTAACAAGTACAGCTCCTCCCGCCCTCGCCCCTAATTACCGGGTCTCACACTCAACATAGCTCAGCAACACACACATTTTCATTCCATTTAACTAGTGAGCAAAATTTCAGAGCTCACACTTCCGCTGGTTATGTGATTATCCCAGGCCCACAACCTTTCCCCAGCTGCAACAACACCACTGATGAGGATTTGGAAAGACACAATGATATTATGGTAATTTGGACCTATTTCTGGATTGACATTTCTCCTGATTGAGATTAGTGCTCTTATCAACTTCACCCACGCTGCGATATTTCAAGGTCCCCCTCTCAGCAGAACACGCTTTCAACATCTTTGGACCAGTTTTAATTTGTTGTCTTACTTAAGAAAACTGGTTCTTTTGAAAAAGGGTATTCTTTTTATTTTTTCAGCCACATCAGTCCTTAGAACATTTTTATGAAAGAGGAATTCCAGAATTCCTTTCACCGAGGTTGATTTGTGTTCAACTTTACTTTTAAGCCGCTGAAAGAACCAGTTTTCCATCAAGTCTCTCATCGATCGCGAGAGAAACAGGAACAGCGTGACAACACGTCTGTGTTCAGCCGATTAGTAGTGAAGCTCGGAACGATCGGATTATTGAAACGCATCGGGAAAAAAACTTCTCAGGTCACAGTATGTAATGCAGAACAAAGTCACTTTGTACTCAGAAATCATAAAACGTTTTTTTTTTTTTACCCGAGTGTTGAAACAAATCAAATGTTTGTGTGCGTTCATGTTATTCGCCATATCTCGGGAACACTTTAGCTGCACAGAGCAGTAAAAGGTGACGGGCTCTTTGTTCTCTCTCTGCAGGCACCCATAATTTCGTAACAGAAGGAGAAAATCTGGAGCTGACAGCCATCACCAAAGAGCAGTCAGGATCGTACGAGTGCATCGCCTCCAATGACATCTCCAGTCCTCCTGATGTTAGGACGGTGCAAGTCACAGTCAACTGTAAGGGTGAACTGTTATCCATTTGACATTGGCAGACACAATGCACACACTCAAGCACACAATATGTGTAAGGACTACCAGCGATCACAGTCAGTCGCACTAAAAAATAAGCCAATCAGAATAAAGACGCAGTTTTGATCATTGATCATTGACCCCCTAGCTCATATGGGGGCCAAATGCGGCCCCCCAACTCACTTTCTTTGGCCCACAGGGTCTTACAAAGCATTTTATAACATAAAGCAGCATAGCTTTTTAATTTATAAATAAAAACGTGTTATTACATAGCAATAACCAATTTTAGTTATGTAAATAAACAATAATAAACTCCAGCAACATGTATTAATATGTATTGAGAAGTTATATCTATAGTTTTCCAAGTACAACCGGCCCCAAAGGAAATTCTTTTGTTGATGGTCTAAATGACTTTGACACCACTGCCCTAGCTGTTAATCCTCGGCCTATAACAAACACGAGTTCTTGATCCAAAATGAGTTACCTCAAGGGCAACAGGACAGAGTAAGTTTCTTGAAGACGTTTCACCTCTCATCCAAGAGGATTCTTCAGTTCTAACCGACTACAGTGGAGTTCTGGTAGCTGAGCTCAAAGAGGCTGCAAACCTGTGAAATGGAGTTGTTGCAGGAAACAAAAGGCTAAAAAAGTGAGGTGGTGTATCACACCCTGTTCCAGATGAGATGTCTGTTGAGTTGGACACCCGTATTCACACCTCTAACTCATCTACAGTCACATCAGTTACAGTTACATCTACAAAAAAAAAAACTACTATGTCCAGTTGCCCTCGAAAAAACTTATTTTGGATTGAAACCTGGATGACTGAGAATCTACACAGACATGAGTTCTTGATACAGTTCTTCCAAGGTGTCACAGCCCTTTCATCTTGATATGTCAAACATCTCCAGTTCTCAAGCTCAGGTCAAAGCTTATTTCTTCTATTTTTATGAATGGTATTATGCGTGAAGGGCAGTAAACAAGGACAACCATCGCCGTGCATCTTGACACTTGTGTTACCACAAGAAAATATAAACGACAACAGAAGTAAACATTGTCCACGAAAGCGTTTTGTTGCCAGACAGGATTTTCAATTTCAAATGTTTTCTTTCCTCAGTTTTGGAAATTCTTTTCAGCCCCTGAAGATGTTCAGCCCTGAATGCAGTAGTGCAGTGGTCTGCTGTTCAATTCTTCACTTGTATCAAGGACCTTCAAAATGATGAAGGCTTTGACAAGAATAGGAACCTTTTTTATTTTCTACCATCAGATTTGCATGTCTCAGCAGCAGATAAGCACATTCATAGAAAGTAAAACTTTTTCATACTTTCTAAGCTGGGAGCAACTTCATTATATAGAAATATGTAATTAGAAAAAGAGAAATCTAAACATTAATGTTTTTTTTTTTCTCTCTCTCTCTGTCCTTTGCTTGTTAAGTTAGAGGCATTGAAAATTGACTGCTATAAATAAAAGCACAAAGGAGAGTATAGGTCTTTCTCTACGGGGTTAATTGTTTTTCATTTTACTATAAGAGGGCGGCATATATGAAAAAAATAATCCAATATTAACAGGCAACAGGAACGTATTATGAAAGATGGAGTTAAGTCTAGATACAGAGAAAGTCTTTAGGAAACAACTAAGTAGGAGAAAGAGAGTTCACTGTCAATTTGACTCTGTTAATTAAAAATTAGATTTCATCCCTTTTTTTTAACAAGCCAATCTGAGTGGTAAAAAAAAAAGGTTTAAACATCCTGCAATTCCAAAACCGAGTGCCAACCCTTTATACCAGAGGACACCTGGTAGGCCCCAAGGCTACCTGAGGTGCCTGCGGGGTGTGTTCCAAAAAACAAAAACAAATCCAAAAGGGTTAAAAATGGTACTGTTCCTGTGGTTTCTGAACGGAGGTTACACTTATGATGGGATTTAATGGTTGAAATCATGATGGTCAGCGGAGTGGTCACTATTATAAGCCCCTGAAACTTTTAATATTACATTTTTTGTAAAGTCTGCTTCATACAAGTAGCTCTTGTTAACCGAGCTCAGTAACCCAAGCTCTCAACAATACATAGATTTATGTTCTCACTTTAAGCATGTTGAAAAAACATAAAATATGTTTCCAGAAAAGTAAATAACCTACTTCCACAGTTCACTCTTAACTGTCTATTGAACAGATCTACTCTGTAACACGTTGCATTTGTATTTGTGTTTATAGATCCACCCTTCATTTCCAAGGCCAGGAGCACAGGTATTCCACTAGGACAGAAAGGCATCCTTCAGTGTGAGGCTTCAGCCGTACCGCAGGCGGACTTCGAGTGGTACAAAGAAGACCGCAGGCAAGTGACTCCCCTCAGCTTGGTCATGTACACACACATTGTCGTTATGATTAAAAAAACTCTGTCTTTAGCCCGGGGAGGATAACAATATGATATGATTAGTGATCTTTATGAAACGAGATAAACTCCAGACGAATTATGACCGATTACAATGGTCCTTTTCACTGCATGAACAATGGTTTAGTGTGTACTCTGAAATTGTCAGCGAAATTGCCAAAACAGAACACAAAATTTGATGTTTCTTTAGAGAAGCACCTTATCATCTCGTCTATTCTTGTTAGTAATGAAAAAAAAAAAAAAAGTCAAAATTAAGCTCACAAAACAACATAAAAAAAAGAAAGAAAGTGATAGTTAAAAGAACCCAATTTTGAGAAATGATAGTACTAACTACTGCTGTTAAGAGCCCCAGGGCCAGGGCCAATCTTGTTGTTCCTCTGGTAACCGAACCGACGACTCACTCTCTCGGATGCAGGGGTCCTTACTGCTACAATATCGAAATGACAAAGTATCACCTGGAAAGAGTTCTTTCTTTTTTTTATAAAAACAATATAAAACTGTTTCTGTAGAAGACTTTTTCAGAACTCGGTATACAATTATAACTTTTGCCAATATCTGCCAATAGTTAAGCTAACCTAACCTAAATTTGATTTCCTTTTCTGTTTTTACCGACAAATATGATGTAAACACACAAAAAACAAACATATAACAATCTTACTATCATTATAGTTCTAATGTCAGACAGATTACATTGCCCACAGATATTGTAAGACATACAGGTACTGCCATCTACTGTACTGGAGTGAATGGTGTTTTTTTTTTAAAGATAAATTTAGCTTGTACCTTGTACGTTGACGTGCTGTTTTGTCTCTGAATTAACCACTTAAGAGTGAATATATGAATCCGTCACATGAATTATTGTGTAAAATTTTTATTCACTTTTACACCCATAATTGTGTGCAGTGACATACATTTCTCCACATTTTGGTCTCCGGGATTAATATAAAGGTGAAATTTCACATCAGTAGCCAGTAGGCTACTGCCAGCTTATGAGGTTACTCTCCAGTTCCTGGCTGTTGCCCGGCCAACCCTCCTGGGTTAATACTTTGGAATTTGAGGTTGAATTTCTATCTGCATAATTTGGCTGAAGGTTTAATTAAAATTAAGCCAAAAGACTGCAGGGCTGACGGCAGGTCTAATGCCACTTGATACTAAGAAGGCAAGACAAAAGTTTTTTTGTTTTTTTTTTCTTAAAATCTTTTGATGTGCTTCAACCACACTCAATATCCTGCATTGTGTTCTGGTCGTCTTATCGCATGAATATGAAGAAAAAGAGAGCAACACTAGTGCTGTTGCTCTCTTTGTGTAGGTATTTGTGTTCAAGGTTAGGAAAATAAAGAGGATTTTTTTTTTTGTGCCTGGAAACTGGTTGAAAACCCCAAAAAGACATTGGTGAGTAGTCCCAGTGCTGTGGAGCTGGAATAAACACAGACTCTATTGCGGCGTTAAATGATCCCTGACGGTGACAGGCACATTGCTCGTCAGTCCCCAGAAGACAAACTCGGTCCCAGAGAAGAAAAGGATGAAGCATACTGATGAAATAAATGAGTGGCATCTGCAAACATGCATTAGGGGTAAATGAAACATCAGCACAGAAACAGAACGAAAGCCCCGCGTGCGAACAAGAGAGAAGGTTTCCATTCAGTCAAGGATGAAGCTCACAAATGTACAATTATGCCAATAAGGTGGAGCGCTGCTGTCAGAGCTGTTGTCGTGTTTCTCTCCTGGCAGCAGCACTAAAATCAACTCCTGTCTTCTGAGCAGAATTTTCAACGGGATAAACGGGATCAAGATAGAGAGTCACGGGAAACAGTCCATGCTGATTTTCTTCAACGTCTCAGAGGAAGACTATGGGAACTACACATGTGTTGCCATGAACAACATGGGAATCACCAATGCCAGCATAATTCTATACGGTTAGTGTGTGATTTTTTTTTTTTTTTTTTCACGTTCTTATTTGTAAAAAGTTAAGATAACTTTACTAAATTATCATTTCAATTTCAAGTTTGTAGCACCCGTTAGTTTCCATGGCAATTGCAAAAGTTGGATCCAAGGAGGTTAGGCAATTAGTCATAAGTAGTTAAACCAAATCCTATTATTCAAAATTTTTCAAAGCATGTTGACAATTTGCCTGATCAGACTGTTGTATCTTTTTATATCTCACGATTTGTTAAGGCTACAGGTCAGTGTTGTTGTTTTGCTCTGCTGTATAATGACATGGGCTGATGATATTTCATTCTGAGAGTGAAGATCAGCTCTTTCTTAAAAATTCACTGACGTTCGTCTCCACCATAAGAAGATCAGATGGAGGCAACTACTCCTCCATCTTTGGGAAGAGAGGCCAAATGTTTCCAAAGAATCTAGTTTCCTCCTGAGCTTCTTAGGATTAAACAACTAGGATGACTGGAAACCAACCCCGGTTCCTGATAAGCTGATCACAATCAACTTGTAGATCACACCATAGTGCAGCGACTCTGAGCCTTTCTTTATCATCTGTCTCCACTGTGACATTCGCAGTCACTTCTTCTGTCCTTTGAATCAAAAGCATTGTAAAAAAAAAAAGCAGCGTTGTATCTAAAGGAGCTTGTGTCAAAAATTGCAACATTAAATTTATCTGTAGGAAGGATAACAATGTGGCAGTGAATTAGACCAGGAGTGTCCACACTCTTTTGTCATGTGAGCTTCTCTTCAAATGACCAGGCTGAAGTGACCTACCTAGATTGAAAACTCTCTATATATTTACCTATTACATTAACATATAACATATGTTATACTGTCTGACTCAGTACCTATATTATTACTATACCGCAGTTATTAGCATCTTGAAATAGAATTGCATTTCTAGTTATTATCTTATCTTTTTTTTTTTTTTTTTTAATTTTTGCTCAGGATCTACCAGCATCTATTTGTAGA